>JAUTBT010042256.1:0-17057 GCA_032361225.1 Lepetodrilus schrolli | reverse complement strand
GGGATACATATTGATTTGGGGAGTAAAAGATATTTTTCAAACATTGGCAATGATTTAAAGTGCTGATAGTATAGACCGTTTAGGGCTATTTATAACGTCAGAATTCCAAGCTTGTAAAAAGTGGTCAGTTTGTATTCTTTCTACCTGAGAGCATAGCCACTTCTGGCACATTTGATTTAGTTTTAAACATTCGTTTGAAGTTAGGAAAGTACAACTTAACAAACATCATGAATATGCTTTTCTATCACAAAATAGAGGTAGAATTTAGATATATCTAGGAAGATAAAAAAAGCAAACATATTGTTAATGTAAACTTAACCTTTCTTAGCAAAATAGTATAAATTATACACAGAGGTCTTCATTTCTCAGCTTTTCAGAAGATAGGTATTCGTATGTAACAGTAAATATGCACGCATTCTTCAACTTTAATATTCGTTTTTTAAAACATCACGTATAATGGATGGTTTCTGGGCATACTGGTTTCTCCACCTTTTCTCCACTCTGGGAAATTGTTGGAAAGTTTCTGAAAGTTATTTTCCCTGACATTTTCATGATGTATCTCTACTTTTATTGTTATTATTTCAGATTGATCCTACTTATGGATCCCTCTGTTCCACGGAGATGGATCGTACTTGGGCATGAGAGAAGACAACATAACTGTTGCTCAAATGGTTTGTGTAGGCAATACTCGAATAGGCCTAGCTAGCCAGGGCACATATTCTTTAAAACTGAAATACCTTTTGTATGTCAAACTTAATGTAACACGTGCTAGACGCTTTAATAAATAAGTTTCTTGTTCTTCTTCTTTGTTTTGTGAGATAGCGATGTACCGGGACAGGAGACTTCACCACCATTCTGATTTTCATTGCGAGAAAAATAAACACAACACATCGATTATGGGCTAAGAGTGACCTATTGATGTAGCGAATAGACGTGATAGACTTACAAGCTCGCGGCCACAAGTGGTCAAGCGACAAGTGACCACGGGCGAGTGTCAAAGTCTCTGGCGCCACCCGTCTAGCGATTGTCCAGAGGATTAGCGTTCGGGTAACTGCGATACAAACACCGAGACATTCTAATGTAAACGTAGATCACCTTTATCCAAATATATGTATTGAACATCACAGCGTCGTTTCAATGGATCGTTATCTACCCGCTAATGTTTTTTCTTCCTATTTCGTCGAAGACACTACGTAAGACGTTGTTGTTGCTAACCCCAGGGGCTCAGTAAAATGTAAAATGTCATCGCTCTGGTCAGATCATATTGATGACTTGTGATTGCGATGCTCTCTCGACGTTACGTTGGGTAGCTTATTGTAAGCGGCGATAAATGGATGGGAGGAAATATTTACTAAGAAATCAATTAATGAAGTAATATTCTGCTATGTTTAAAAGAATGGGAGGGGGGGGGAGTAGAGCGTATAAACGTTCTGAGAAAATTAGTGTCATTTAATATTAAGACCGATGTGTTATGTGTTATAAGCCTATGTGTCTAGTTTTATCATTTCCAACTATGCACTTTCCAATTCCTGACATGCATTGTCGACCACCTCTCAGATTTAATTACATGCAGCGTGATAATCGAGGAGGTGTCTGATAATGCTAATGAGGTAATTAGTGCACGTATGTCTGCTTATAAGTGCAAACTATACTGAGATCAAAAAGAATGTACACCGATAGAATTATGCAAAATTTGGAAAGCCTAACTTAATTAAATATCAAATGTTGATATATAGATATATTACTTATGATCAAGTGAATCCTAATTGTTGAAAAATATAGTATTATCACGATAGTTCGAGCTCACCGGGTTTTAATCATGTTTTCTTTGCCAAAAGGTTGGTTGATACTTTTGGAAAGGTCTGTATCTCTAGTTTATGGAAATGCATTTCTTACAAAAATCGGATGGTGCAATATTTCATAATAGATCCTCGAAGTTGGGTACCCAAACGGAGGAAATATACATTTTCTTGACGTTCATTATTTGATGACGACCATATATTCACTCACTAGAGAATATACACAATATAAAAAATACCAATTTGATGATAATTCTGCGTAATGTATAGTGGCGTGTGTGCTTCGAGAACAAATCGAAATGTGGTCTAGGGGTGTGCTCCACGAACATTTGTAAATGTAGGCATAACAAAGTGCAATTTCCTGGTATCTATAGAAATATAAAAAATTAAAAAAACTAAGTATTATCTGTTGTAGTCTAGGTGGTATGCGCCCAGAAAATTCTAAATGTAGGTATTATAAAGTACGAGTTCCTGGCATCGGCAAAGATATTAACACTTAGTACCTAAGTTTTATCACCGAGATTTTGGAATGTAGGCGTAATGAAAAGCGGTCTACTGGCATCTGCAGAAAGACACCCTGAATGAAGTTATTGACATTTTCAGAAGACTACAATGAATCATCCTAGTTGCGTAGACGCACGTTCTCTCTTCAAAGCATTGCTATCTGCTAGACATCGTATTTTGAATAAACTGTTTCACGTGCACTGACAAGCTGTGAACTTCCTGCAAGACTATTTACTATTTACGTTTAACCAACCAGAAGAGAGGACGTGCATTGGGTCCTTGAACTGTCAATAGATGATTATTATATAATAATACAACTGGGTATGCTCTAGTTAAAATAGTTCTGAATTGATTTTTGTAGAACTTACTTTACGCAGAATTGTCATCAAACTGGTACTTTTGAGATCATTCCCACCATTTTCAAAATACCATAACTCAGCGACTAATCATGATATGGGCAAACATTTGGTGTTAACAGATATCGGGAACTTTGTAGAAATATATCACTGTGAGAGAAACAATTGTGTCCAAAAATTGGTATACGTTTAGGCACCGAAACGATTCTGTAGGGTATACCTGTAAGATACCATTCCCCCCGCCAAATATCCAACTAAATAAGGTCATTAAGCATATCTCCTGATGTAGGATTGAATTATCTTTCATTTGATATATCATAAGTGGTATTGTAGCGTGTGTATATCCACTAGTGAGTGAATATATGGTCTTCATCAAATAATGCAAGAAAATGCATTTCCATAAACTAGAGATACAGACCTTTCCAAAGATACCAACCAACCTATTGGCAAGGAAAACATGATTAAAACCCTGTGAGCTCTTGGACTACGAGTATTTTCTCTACAAACGGTTTTATTGTGAATTTCGTGCGTGTTTCGTAAAACATGTGCATCATTCGTTTTCTAATTTCCACGATTATTTAATCACTCCTAAGTGAAAGCAAACAGTTCAGTTGCAAAGAAAAGCACGCAAAAATGCCACGTCTTACACAACTAGAGCGAGAGTATGCCGTTGGAATGGCGCAAGCTTGAACCTCATTTTCAGTAATTGCTACGACGCTTGCTTGTACAAAAACAACAATATGCACTCATGCGCAGATTAAGGCAGAATGGTGCCACCATGGACCGTCCTCGGAGCTGTCGTTCGAAGATTTCAATTCATATAGGGGAAGACCGCCACCTTAGAACGTTACACTTACGCATTGGGTTCCTAACATTTGCAAGATATGTCCCGGGATCGTCGTATTAGTCGTCGCAAGGTGCCACGTAGACTTCATGCTGCAGGAATCAGTGCCCGTAGAACACTTCGAGCAAATTTATTAACGTTACGACATCGTCGTTTGAGATTGCGTTGCGCATTAAGTATAACAATATAAATTCAAAAACGTTATTTAAAGCATATTTAGCATGTGTATATACAATTACTATGTTTGTGTATACATAGTTAGTTATCACGTAAGTATCACGTAACATCTATTTTGTTACATTTATTAGCATTATTCATCGGTGTACTTTCTTTTGGTCTTGATTATATGTCTCATCTAAGCCTTACACCTACCATTGTTAGGTATGTGTTCAATGCTGAACCCTGTTTAACTTTTCACGTCGAAACAATTTATGCTAATTGCTAAAACATATTTAGTAGCAGATACCGTATACTTGCGTACTTGTGTTTGATATAAAGGTGCGTTAAATAGTAACTGATACGGATCTTGTATTTATCACCCAATACTGGCTCCTGCGAGAGATAACTTCAATAGGACAAAAACTACTGTAGATGACATTTTTGTACAATTTCACTGATTGATCAAGAATTATAAATTTGCATAGTTAGATCTATATATTCTACTGCTGGCACAAACTCTACATAAATCTAACTTAACCTAAACTAACCACGCTTTCAATGCTTACAAACTCATAATTCGCCGGCATGTTTGCTTACACGAGTAGGGATACTAGCTGTGGGTCGTAATTTAGTAAAGAATATAGTTCTTTGGCATGCCACTTTTGTAGGGAATTTAGACATTCATCAATAACAACAAATTCTTGCAAACAGTGCAAAATTAATTTATAAACATAAACAATCTGTTTTGTTTATAAAATTGAATTCCAGTAAACTATAAGAAATCACAAATAATTCAGATTTAACTTCCGGTCAATAACGGTTTACACGAGTCTGCGATCTTAGTGTGCCAACAAAGGAGCATGATATCAGCCTACACATTGGAAACACGTGTCATACAATGTTAGAGTAAAGTTATTCCTTCTACAGATAGGTGTGTGCTCCATTATTGAGAATTGTGCTCTGTCAAGCCCACCTGTACATACGTCTAAACATGTGTACCATTCCGATCATTACATGTACTAAGTATTATGTTACACTGTGACTGTAATATGTGCTGGATAGGTCTGATATACTTAGTTCCACGGGAGTCCGTCTATACCCGTGATGCGGGAAGCCGGCCTCCTACTGTTCAAACAGACGCGTGTCCTTTATAAGCCATTAGTGCCAATTCCAGTGCGCGCGTGCAAAACATGTTGTCAATTTCACGTGTAAGTGCAATGTGTTATTGTGTCACATGGTTATTCGTACCATCTTAATGGCGTGTATTTCACGCGAACCACAACATACTGACACTCGATTCCCGACTACGTGGCTAGGCATAACATTTTGTCATTCGCAGTCAGATAATGTGGAAATATCCTACACTAATCTATGTCATATGACACATAACGACCACTACATATGACACAGAACGACCACTAAATCATATGTCTGTAATGTTTGAATACGTGGATGTTCAGATAGAAATATTGCGTGTATTTCACGTGTTATTTCAGAATTGGCTCTATCTATAGGAACATATGTTCTTACATCTATTCATTACCATCTTGCCGTGTGTCGAGGTTAATGCTGTCCTAGATCTACATGTGTCTGTCTGTACAAGTTCTTATCGCCAGTGATGTGCGATATAGACAATACGACATACCAATGCCAAACAATGTTCCACAAAACATCAATCATATTATGCCACTATATACAAGTAATGCATATTTCGTACTATTCAGTAATGAATACATAACTACTATTTAGTTTGGACAGCGGGGATCAAGTACCAACAACAATAATGTTATACAATACTAGCATTTTGTATTTTAACAGTCCCGAAAGCGTATTGGTCTAACAGCTAATTATCATGCATTGGACGCCATTTATGTTTAGCGGACGTTTTGTAAAGGTTATTCAAATTCCTTTTCAACATCCCATGTGTTCAATCATATACTTTCAGAATTTTAATCAAACTTGTTTGGCAGTTGTTCATACTGCGTGTAATTTTAACACATTCATATTTCACTTATTAATTTTAACACATTCATATTTCACTTATTAATTTTAACACATTCATATTTCACTTATTAATTCTAACACATTCATATTTCACTTATTAATTTTAACACATTCATATTTCACTTATTAATTAATTCATCGTCGCGTATGGGTGAGAGATTTCCGCTGTGACGTAAAACAATAGTTCGCTCACTCACTCACTCGTGAGTGTTAGTAGGCATCAAGTATACTGTATAGACGTTACACATTAAAAGATTCATAACTTGTCTCCCTGTCGATTATCTTCATTATACTCGTAATTAAACAGGCCTCAAAGTTACACAATTTTCCAAGGAACCATTTGGCTCCTGCAGATCCAGAAATAGGTGAAATACTGGTCGCCAAATGCAAAATTGGGTCGCCATGGCTCCCAACTTAGTCGCTAAATGGATCCCTGTTAAATCCAATTGTATCGGTCTGGAAATTCTCAATTTTGCAGTACCATGACGTCAATGCCGCTACACACAGTGATACCGGGGGGGGGGGTGCAGGTGTCTTCCTGCCATAAAGCGTGATTTGAGCGAAATAATCTTGAAAGTTGATGTAAATTCAAACCAAATCTTCATTCTGCGTGTTATGAAATCCTTCGACTGTCCGTTGTTTCAACAGTGTCTCACAATAATAGCTGATTTTTTGCAATAATCCAATCACAGCTTCAAAAATGCCTTAGTCCACTGTTGTAAGTGTCTGCTATAAGGACCATTCATTCTCCGTTACAGTGTATGGTGTCTATAAAACAACAACCCAATCTTTGAACACCCGAGTGACAATACTGCCTGACCGTCTTCTTTCTGCAGGTGCAATGTATAATTACACTGACGTTTGTTATGTAATTGCATTAAGAGAAACGTAACTTAACGTTATTCGTACGAAGACTGGCGCATAATGTAGGTATATGTGTATACAACAAGTATCTATACTTGACTTAATTATTATATTATGTTTTGATCGCTACGCTTTTGGATACTATACTTGGACACTATGCTTCATCACATGTTTATAAGTGGCAAATTTAGATTTCATATTCACTTTCATAAAATTCCTTCAGAATTTGCCTTCATAACACACATTCGGTAATTTAATTCGTAATAAATTTGTAATCAAAATTTATATTTACCACCATAACCAAACAGCTCAATTCTAGAGCGTGTTACATTTTCAGTGACAATTTTTATTTTGGTGCATTTTTTTTGGTGTCCTTGTGTGTGACTCGTGTGACTTGTTTTGTACCTTCCTTTTCAGTGTCTTCTTTCATTTACCATACGTCTACTAATCTAGTCTACTAATCTAGTCTACTAACAACCACCGGAGTATTAGTGTAGCTCGTGTTGCCACGTAGCCTGTGTTCCAGGTATTATCCCCTCGCCACCTAATGGACAGAGTACACGCTATAATTCAGAACTCCCTTGAAATGTTGATAAAGAGGATTTCAGCCGTGTCATTAACAGTTTATTTTACGTAAGCGATACTGGCTCTTCTCTTTACCAAGGTAATATATATTTAATGGTATTTGATAAAGGCTCTCTCTGCTTGCCACTCGTTCCGTCTGGTGTTGAATTCTTATCTGTCTCCTGATTGTAACTCTTCAATTATAATTCTGATCCCTCACCACCCGGCCACCCCACCCATCCTGACCCCCTTCCCACCTCCGACCCCGACTTCTGAACAACACTGAGAGCCCTCGACCAGACTCAATTTCCATCTGTACGTAATGCGGTCCTAATTGTCATTAAATGGTCGCTGGATGCTTAAACTGGCTTCGCCTGATCAGCTGCTATCAGGGTCTGGTCACGGTGTGGTCTTTGATGTGACCACTGGCTACCTTAAACCTCCGAGGTGGGGTGGGATTACGGTCATTTTGAGACTGACCAGCGCTGACCAGTGTGATATATTGACAACTACAAGAGCATCCGGTCTCACATCTAAAGGACTCCCGTCTCGTTAACTTCTCTGCAGAAGTTTGAAAAGTACCGTAATTATCCCTCATGACTAACGTCGACGACATGTACGTCATCTTACGACAATTGTTTTCACAGTTAGGAGGTGGCATACACTGGCATGTATGGACGCTGTGTGTGGATGAGGTAGCCCCTCGTTTGTAGCACCCAATTACGTGTCAGTTAGTAGATAAACGCACACATGAATATGTTGTGGTCACGTCACTTCGCCGACACGAAGTGGCGAAATTGTCCTCGCGTGTCCATTCAAAATTGAGGAAATTTGCACTGATGTCATTTCTCACGTAACATACACTGAACAATTTACACGCAAACAGGTGTCTGTTTCATCCATGTGAAATCACACAAACCTGAAAATCGCAAACTTTCTGCACAATCTTAATTTTATTGCCTGTTTATGGCTGCATTGTATATCCTTCCTGCCATAATGACTTTATCTGTGTTGCTAAGATTAAATTACACCCCTGCATCAGAGGTTTATTACTTAAGATGGCGTGATTACGAATTAATCGTGTTTACTCCATCCTAAGAGGTCTCCTATCATAGCTCTGTTGTCAGTGTTCGGCGCCTGTCCACTCTTGACCCTCTCTAAATGGTCAGTTTAACACTCGCCAAGCATTCTGTGCCTTACAAACCACTTCAATAAAATAATTAGCACCTCGTTTGCACATCGTGGTCAAAGTTTAAAGGTCCAGCTGTCAATTTGTACACAACATTATCAACTTGTTAGCCTGTCATCTTATGTCAGCTGTTTGTTCTCAGCTGAATGCACATAATAATTCGTATTTGTTGATGACATCATACCAGTTATTAATGAGACGTTCTACATATCCCAGGTAGGTTCCTGAGCATGTCAATTCAAAGTGTACAGCATCTGTCCAAAATATATATTATACATAGTTGGATTATAATAATTCCGAATCATCATATACAAGTATGTAATGATAGTGGTGGTGGTTGTGATTGTGGTGGTGATGATTGTGGTGTGATTGTGGTGTGATTGTGGTTGATTGTGGTGTGATTGTGGTGTGATTGTCGTGGTGGCAGCTGTACATTGGACAAAGGCGGCAAACTGAAACACAAGATATAGAGAGAATATTGTATGTACGTTGCATTTGAGATTGTTATTTATACGAGTTTTCACAAAATTAACGCACAAACCAGGTATGAGTTGGTTTGTAACAAAGGCACAGCATGTAGATATAACTTTAAATGTTCAGTTTGTATAAATATTGTCTGATATGCGATTATATTGAGAAACTCTTAAGGCTCGCTCACACGGGTCGATCGGTTTTACGACGAGTCTATTTCAATTGGTCGTACAAGTAGAACTTATTCTAGCCATGCGATCTCGGTCGTTGAGAATCGCATCTCATGTAATCTCACACGGTGCGATTCGACGCATCGTTACAACCGATCTACTCGTGTGCGTCCACCTTTAGTCGTATCATTCCTCCTTTTCTAATGTCTCTATAATCTGATTAAGTTTAATGCTTTAAAGCACCACATAGCTATTTACGAACCCGCTACAAGTGTAATCTCATTGCATAATGATACTTTATTTAATCGCTACAATACTTTAGAATGTGGTTAGCTAAAACTATTGTAACGATACAAGTTATTCATGCAACTAGACTTTGTAGCGGGTTCCGAAAATTTGACTTACAATTAATTGTAGCTACAACTGCTGTACTGTGCAACGGGCAGAAAACAACAATTAAAAAATCCATTGACTATCGATTATTGACCGATTACGGGCCATGCGCAGGTTGGAAGCTGCACAAGACGTACCGTAAGTGGTACATGTGTTTGATCGTCCACGATCAGGTGCAACGCGAGTGACGTCACGTAATGATGGACAGACTACGGCAACGTCATCGGAGAGAGTCGCTATCATCGCCCAATCAATAATCTTCTCTAGGAATTGTTCATGGGTTGGGTTACCCCGCAAATCATTCTGAATCGACGCACTCTGCATGACTTTGGTGCTAGACGCCCCAAACCTAGGTCCAGTTTTGACGTCAATTCACAGTCGCGTAGTGAGTAATTGCCCAAATAAAGTGACGAAAAACTTAAGTTACAAAAATGAACAAGGATGATGACTGTTGCCACTCAACAGACCGCGCATCCTATCAATATCGCGTCTGAAAGGGAATTTTCGCGAACATTGACGTCGCGCTCCCGGGACAGGATTTGAGTTCGGTACCTTTGGCTCCGAAGTCCATGTACGCTCAATTAGTGAAGTAAACATGTGCTTTATTATTATTATTATTAGTAGTAGTAGTAGTAGTAGTAGTAGTAGTAGTAGTAGTAGTAGTAGGAATAGCAGCAGTAGTAGTAGTAGTATATGTAGTGGTAGTACCGGTAGTAGAGGTAGCAGTAGAAGTACACCCATGCCCACTCTAAGCATAACTTTTCGATCATTTACACATATACGGTAAAGCAAAACCTGCGTGATATTGGCCAGAACGAAGCAATTATGGCTGGTTTATAAAAGCTTAGACTATTGTAATACTGGATGATGTACACAGACGATCAATTAGTCCCTCTTGTTGCTTTAAAACGTGGGTAAAAATTAACCTTTTTGTCCCAACAGACTAGTCTCAGAGGGTGGACGTAAATAGTTTAAATATAAATAATATTGAATGGTATTATATTTATATGAAAGGAGCGGCTGAAATTCTTGTTCTCCAGTAAATCTAGACTTGCTTATATGCTCTAGGGTGATATTTTAAATATGAGTATTTGGTGAGAACAAGGTGTGACACGGACTACCTACAGACTTTTAACCGCACAGTGTGTTGACAAGAAGACAATCTATTTTTTGAAACTCCATTATACTAGTGTGAGACGAAAGTTAAATAGCTAAAGTGATAATACATAATAGGGGCCAAACAAGTCCTACTATAACCTGGGACACCCCCTCGACATTACAGCTTAATACGCACGCACATAGAAATATAGATAACATTCAGTATTTATCTTGTCCTGAGATTTAGACAATGGTGAGCAGACAATTCAGCGAAGCCGGTCGCGACAAATGAGGAATTTGAGGTCACTGATGTGGAGATGAGACCAGCTACTTATCGCCACTGATGTCCCGGGTCTGCTGCAGTTGTCAGGAAAATGCTATCACTCTATGAGATGCTCCCAGCGTACATATGTGGCTATCAGTAGGACATCGGAGCAGATGACATTATGCATCCTGTTCCTCATATCGCATTACCGTTTTGCAGAACATTGCGGAATACTGGTATTATTGATAAAGTGTTATCCAATTGGAATCTCGTTGCCTACTCCTGTCTGAGGTTGATGCCGGACATGTTGTATACGCCAGGCTGGCATCCCCCTGAAGCACACCTATATGTGATGTGTCATCTGGTCTTTAAACATCATTTAAAGAACAAGTACAATACTCACCTGGCCCCGAAATTATGAAGCGTTTTAGACAATTTATTGCTCAACTCAAAGTTTTGTTAAAAAATCCCCATACAAAATTTTAATTTCTCAAAAAGTTTCAAACTCAGGGCCAAAGCTCTGATACGATTCTTTAAAAAAAAAGAAGACGAATAGCAGGCATTTAGGTACTGTCTTAACTTGTCCTCATTTTGATATGGTCCATATTTTCATCAACCTATTGAAGTGTTTTAATTCCCCTCAGTTCTTTAGTATCACGCATTTGTGAAAGATCAGTGTTATTATTATTCCGGCCATTTGAAGAAAAAGAAATATAGTTTTGTGAATTGTCAGGATATAATCATATTAAAACAAATATTATCTTGAACACATTTTTGTTATAAATGTCCACACTTGTATGCGACTTTACCCAAATATTCCAGTTCCAGAGATACGTCCAGAAAGATTAAGCCGCTCTAGGTGTTTGTGTAAAGTATTTCGCACTGGCATCTTTAATATAAGCATTATGACAATCTGCGTGATAAAAATACAATGTTAAATATGTTCACCCTCTTTATGTAAGACGACCATTGTTTGTGCATTCCTAATAATTTCGGGACTTTCTGTTCTCTGGCAGGTCCACGGTGTATCCAGACATATAATTGAACTAATGGTCACACATGTTAGCGTCGCTTTGGCAGAAAACAATACGGTCTTATATCAGTCTAGGGAAAATGCTGACACGCTGTGTTTTCGCATGGCGGTGTGTCAAGAAAGTTTACAGTGCAGACAAATCTCCCACCACCAGTAAACTGGCTGTGTATGTGTGAAGACAGGCCAGGAGGACGGACAAGCTGATGACCAGAGAGCTGGACATACAGCATACTCAGATGTATACGTGTATTGTATATTATTATATACTCTCCCAAAAAAATAAACGCATAGGTCACATCCTAATTTTAAAAAGAAATTAGGTTGATGTAGTATTTAGTTTATCAAATGTTAATGGTTTTTACTTTGCGAATGACCATTGACCAAACGCAACATTTGATGACTTTTGGAAGGTTCGTGGGCTAAAAATCGTTTTAATACTACAACTACTACTACTACTACTACTACTACTGCTGCTACTACTACTAGTACGACTACTATTACTACTACTACTACTACTACTACTACCATCACTATGTTTTTTTAATTGAAGGTTGTATATTTATTATTGCCGTCATGACTAACGAGTTCTCAATTTAAATAACATGAAGCCGGGATCAGTAGCTCGGGGCGAGAAAGTTACACTGAACGGAAGCTCGTGTTTAATTCGTTGTTGGAACCTAGGGGTAAACTCCCAGCTAAAAGTCATAACTTTCAGTACTACCTCATTAAAATAAAGTCTTGCGCCTCCGTCGGGTTAAGGCATCCTCCAACCGCATGCGTTTTGTATCGCAGTCATGGCGCGTTATTTGATGAAGATCGTATGAAAATTAGATTTGGAATCCTAATGATATATAGGCAACAGTTAAAAGAGCCAGGGGGAAGACTCGTGGCTCGCGGAAATCATCGTCAATTACGGCGATAAGCTCCAGAACCGAATAATTGCTGCCCCTTGACCCCGCGTCTACAGACTCTGACTGAGGGATGGTCCCGCAGTAGCACCGTAGATTGATGGTACAGGCGACTGATCGCGACACTGGCTGGGGTTTAGATGGTATCTTTGCACTGAGGGTGATGAAGACTCCCATATGAAAATAGACAACTAATAACCCGGAAATTACACCACTCTGGCGTAATCTGCATCTGGAATTGTTGTACGAGTTGTTACTGACTGTTATGTAATTGTTTATGATAGAAACTATTGCATTAGTGGGTTTTAAATTTCTGACAATGTTTTAGTCGAATAATAGGAATTCACAATATCTGTCATTGTCTTGCTGTACTTCATATCTATGTAACACACTCCACACATCTACACAGAATACGTCTACACGTTCACGTTATAATACTTCAGGGCAAACTATACTTTAACACCCTCCCTGCTGGAGGCAACCGGAGATGCCCCAAAGAGCTGTTCCTGTGCCTAATCCAACATTCATCAACCGTCCGTTTACAAATACATAAACTGGGCCCGTTAACTGGCTGTTTCATGAACTGGGTGTTGCCCCAGGCATGACGTCATGCCACTGAGACATGGCGTCATGCCACTGTGACGTCGTATATTGATTGTATGCACTTCATCAGCTCGTCACGGTGTATGTAGTTTTTACTAACGAGGGGGTTAAAAGTAAGGGCACATGACGTCATGAGTATTTGTGCACACTATATTCATTAAAGGAAAGCATTGTATTCAGTATAATATCATGAATTGAACTACAGTATGTTTTAATGTTTCTATTGCCGTATTGGAATTGTATATGAATATCTCAAGATTCATTTTAGTATCCATATATGGCTGTCAACTACATTTAGTAGTCTGCTCAGGGGAATATTTTCTGTCTGTGGCTA
Source organism: Lepetodrilus schrolli (assembly GCA_032361225.1). Lineage (NCBI taxonomy): Eukaryota > Metazoa > Mollusca > Gastropoda > Lepetellida > Lepetodrilidae > Lepetodrilus > Lepetodrilus schrolli. The sequence continues at coordinate 3,499 of JAUTBT010042256.1, read as the reverse complement.
AGACAGGATGATTGACGAGTTCATGATGACCTTACTGCACTTAACAGCAGTGTGTTGTGGGTATGTTGGTATAGGTCAGATTACCGTGTGGAGTTATGCAATTGAATGTATAAATTAATAGTATGCTATATAGTACTAGCTGCAACACATTCCAGGACTTGTGTGTACCAGCAGTAGAGTACAGGTCGTACCGTAATACTTTCTCGATTCTTACGTTTGCCGGTCCTGATGTGAAGTTTGAGAACACAACTAAATTTCTTTACTGTGAATGCTAAGAGGTAATATTTATATGTATTTATGTCAAAACTATTAAAGCAAACACTATATATTCTGACACCAGAAAATATTCTTTATGGTAATACTCATGAACAATAAAACCAAATATATATTTTTAAATATATATCATTATGTACCAATGGTCTCAATAGTTTATGTACTATACTTATTTAGCCATTGATATGGTGCCTTGAAGGAAATAATTCAATAAGAGTTGGTTTTTTAAAAACGAATTTTAAAGGCACCTGGAGTCATATGAAAGTGATAGGTATGGTATCTGCCATCAAAAGCCGCTATAAACTACTACAGTATATCGCTGTATGTTAACGAAGCAGATCTGCGCCCTGCCACGGGCCTATATTCGCACCTCGCAGCTGATTCCAACGCCAGATAGCGCGTCTTTTCTTCTGTTTTACCTGAAGCTTCGGAGGTTACGTTTCAGAATGTGGGTGGCGAAATGTCATCCCGGTATATAACCTGACTATTTCTGTGATATCTCGCTGTCTCTCGCTCCGATAACATTAGTTGTCCCCCGGGCCTGGCATTGTTGTCTTGAGGTTTGCCGTGTCGGTTAAGCTGGTGGTTCTAAGATCGGTGGCGCTTCAATGCTGGACGTCATAGATGTGGAGATTTCCTGACACCGACACCATCTCGGTTTGTAGAATAGACATGTTGTTGTTGTTAATTACTTGCTTATATAGCATACTTCTAGAGGAAGCACGAGAAGAAAGGTGTGGTATCGTACAAGAGCGTGCACAGTGTGTTGTTCACCATGAACCGAACACAGCTGATTAGCTCGTCAGAGGAAGTAGGCGAGATTGGTGGACAAAGGGAGACAACCTGTATACTAGTATACAGTTTGCTTGTGCGCCCGTCTATGCCTATAGCTGTATATGTTAGACACAGCATCGCTGTATTTTGTCTACACGGTACATTTCGCCAACAGTATCTCATAGTTAGGTGCTGCCTGTATGGGAACACGAGATGTCGACACTATAGTCCTGGCCCCCCGTTTCACGACGACATCCTAAATTTAGAAGTTCCTAACTGTATTTACACAGGTTATCACCTGGTAAATTAGATGCCGATTTAGGAAGGGATAAGACATCGTTGTGAAACACTTGTTACGAAGTGACAACTTTTAAGACTGGTTTAGGAGTTCCTAAATAGTTAGGAGGCCGTCGTGAAACGGGGGCCTGATGGTAGCAAAGGACAACCTGTGTACTAGTATACAGTTTGCTAGTTCTGGTGGTTCGCCCGTCTATTCCTACAGGTGTATATTAACACAGCCTCGCTATATTTTGTCCACATTCCATACCATTTCGCCAACAGTACTATCTCATAGTTAGGTACTGTTTGTATGGGAACACGAAATGTCGACACTATATTACTAATAGTAGCATACTATAATCATACTTTCGAGTTTGCAAAAAAAGACATTTGCTTACGCCAGAACTAAGACAATTTCAAAATGTCTTATGCTTACGTTCAACTATCAATGTTGAGTATGTCTAATTTCTCATAATGCGCACCACTTGAATAAGTAATAATAAGAAAGAAATATTGTAAAATATACTTTTTGCCAATGACTTACAGGAATTGGATGAAAGGCATATTATCAGAATTAAACTACATCTTCCTGTCTCAGCATTTCCACCCACCCATTCACACGCACAAACGCACACATATACGCACACACCAACAAACACGCGATCACTATCACTTTCTGTAGCAATCCATACAGCAAACAATGGGTCATGTTCTTAACTGCTTAAATCCTTGATAGCTATCTCATACGAGTGTATCCAAACACAATATCGCGGCTTTAAAAGAGGAAGGCGTGTATTTCTGAGTGGGGGAAACGAAGGGATGAATGAATGGCTGCCATAAACCCGCGACGACAACACGTCTATCACTCTAGGAAGAGAGTCGACAAAACAACGGCGGATGATTCCGCCGCAAATTAGTAGCATATTTCCACATTAGCGAAACAAAACTGGCGATAGAGACGCTCCTTGCAGTATACCTGACACGAGGTCTGAGAAATTGATGCGAACATTTGAGCAACGCGTTACACGTACGATAATTACGCTCGCTGCAGACATAAGTACCGCTGGCTCCGGTCGGCATGTTTTCGGTACGGAGCACTCGCGGGAACCACATAACAGTCGTCACGTTACTACGACGGTGTCATCAATTCTACCACGAATAAAACTCCCTCGTGATTCGTGGTTTGTAACCTCTTATACAAATAGTTCCTTTTCTTGTCCTGGAAATTGATAGATTGAGTCAGTTCGGCGGTGTCGGCCACAGGGCCAAGTCACTTTGTATTGCACCGGAAGATGCACAGAAAACTCCACTCTATGTTGATTACCAGTATTATACACAAAGAAATTATGTTCTTTAGAATCTTCTCAATGAGGTGTTGTTACGTCAATCACGTGTACTTTATTTACTCTATTTAAATATTTAAGTCATCTTCAAGAAATGAACTTTCAAAAAGGCAATATTATGTTCTAATAGCATATTATCTTATCCGCCTGTCTGATTTATATTTTCAACATTACCACATAGAAACGTATGCATGTACGGTAATGACATTTTCATGATTGCACCATGAATGCACATTTGGTGCAATCCTACACAAGAACAAAACTGTAAAATACATATACGTATAAAACATGCTCAAATGTATGATAACTGTGATATCCGAGTGATAACTGTGATATCCGAGTGATAACTGTGATATCGGAGTGATAACTGTGATATCGGAGTGATAACTGTGATATCGGAGTGATAACTGTCTTATGTCTTGTTCCATCCGGCGTATTGGACCACACAGTGCTTGTGAGTATTCGCCGATGCATAGAATGATGCATGGCTGTCGTCGTACATTGTAATGATGTTTCTATATTTGCTATAAACAGCGGTAAGTATGCGGTATACTCAAAATACAACAGGTATAAAAATTGCAAGGAATAGTTTGTTTTTTTATTAACACGTTTGGTGGCCTATTCTTTGTTTCTTATGCGCACACATCACCGGAATATTTACAGAACTAGGTGACCTTCGCCATTTTCACTTCTTCCTTTAATAGTAGTAAATAGTATTAATATTATATCCTTCTTTCCTTCTTCCATTTCATTTAGTAGTAGTAGTAGTAGTAATAGTAGTAGTAGTAGTAATAGTAGTAGTAGTAGTAGTAATAGTAGTAGTAGTAGTA
>JAUTBT010042245.1:0-17062 GCA_032361225.1 Lepetodrilus schrolli | reverse complement strand
TGCGGGTTTCCTCCTGCCCTAAACTGACAAGCCGTGATATAAGTGAAAGAATCTTGAAAGCGACTTAAAACCCCAATCAAAACAAAACAAAAAACAAACAAAAAGGTGGGAGGTTTGTATTCAATCTCGTATGGGTTAAAGATTCCCGATGTGACGTAAAACAATAACTCACTCACTCATTGTATTCAATCTCGTCTTATGTTTATTGTTTAATATGGTGAACATTTTAATTTAACTATGTATATATCATATTCCATCTTTGTTTCGTCACTATAATAAAAGATAAGATAAAGCTGTATTACCGTTTCAGGAATTTGACTCTATAGATGTGTGTTGCTAGTGAACAGCGCTGTGTAAAACAATTTTGAAAGTGGATCTAACAGTCAATGGAAACAGCGACCACAAAATACTATTCCATTATATCCTACCTAATTTTATTTTCATTTTCAGGTAGCAGATATGGAGACGACTACCCTTGGGTATATCATCGGAGGGGCAGTGGCCGGAACTATCCTACTGACCGCTATAATAGCCGCTGTCGTGTTCTGCACATGCGGGTAAGTAGCCACCCTCGCATCCTCTAATACGCAGGCCCGGTGCCTCCGTTTCTTCTGCGCTACTATTTCAATAAGCATAATATCATTATATAGCTCTTTGTATCATTGTCTATGCCATATGAACAAGAATATGTATGTGCTCAGTTTACTGTAAAAATACGCTACAGCAATCGCCGAGTCTGTGGCTCGAGGATGTCATCGCCTTTATGGTTTCATCTTCTCACCGTAGTTCCGTATGTCAATGTCTTCATTTAGAGAATATACTAATAACGTGCATATATATTAATTAAACAATCTATGCCCGTTATGAACCATCGTTCATACGTAAAATAACCCATAATGTTTGAATCTTTAACGGTAACAGCTGTTATCAACGTTCGATTGTTTGTGTTTATACATGATGTCACGTAAAAGCTTTCCTTGGAACTAAACTAGATGTTAAACTATGTATGTGGCTGCATAACGACATCGATCGTAAATAGAGATGCATTTATAATTTCATTTATTCGTGCACCGCCCTTGTAGATCCAAATTAGTTTGAGTTAAGAGGACATCTACATTTATTTCTAGAAACCCCGTTTAACTTCGTCTTTAAAAAAAGTATATGTAATTAAAGCATTAGTTCTATGTATCTACTTACATCGGTATCTATGAATCATTTTAATTGCCAAAAAAACAACAACATGACTTATACACGTATTGACATCAAAGAAAGGTATCCATGCATATTGCTAGTTAGATAACCACCGTTGTCAGGCGTCGTGTATGTTTAATGTGAATACGTACGTACACTCATTAGTTCTTTTCAGTTCAGAAATGGATAGGTTAGTTGTACTATTAATATTCATGCTTTTAGAATATTCCTACAGAAATGACTGTTTCATATTTGGAATTTGAAAATAAAGCAAATTAAAGCAAATTACGTTTATTATTTACGTACCATGATTGTATAGTGACTGTACGCAATCGAAATTTAGTACATCGTTTATAAAAGTATTGAATTATTTTTCACATTCCATGTATATTACATTACGTTCGTTTTTATTGACTTTTAATATGTTTCCAATTACATATAAATGTCGATAACCAAATACTATTTACATCGAGTTCATTTATTCTTCACGTATGTATGCTTACTTTGTATGGCTTCATACATGTCTGAATTTTCAATGCTAAGATTGATGAAAAGAGAACAATTTAATAAACAGTTTCCGTCGGGACGAATGTTCAATTAAGAATATGTACTTCACGCATTGAATCAAGACCCTTTCTATTGCAAAGAGACAAGCCTGAATCAGTTGACAAGCTTGACTTGAATCACTAGACAGATGGCTGAACACGTACCCCATCAAGTAAAGTGATCGAAGGTTAAGCAAACACACATTGAGATGCGGAATGTTATTCACAATATATCTTAGTTTTAATGTCTTCGCGAACAATACTACCCGGTTATTAGGCCGTGACGCTTCCACAACTCGAGCGCATCTTTGTTCAATAATTGTCCCGCACAGAATCTCAACAGGCTGTCCTGACTGTTCTTCTAGTAATTGTAAGTCCCCACCACTTACAAACAATGATTCATCCCCATAACAATGCCGCGTAGCCGATCGGACACAATCCCTACTAATATAAGGGTTGAAGCAGTTTGTCCGCTAGTACTTCATCGTTGGATTAGGGAAGGGCAGTACCCACAGCTACCACTCTTGCTGAATTAATTGAACAGTCACTTCTTACTTTGTAGTAGGCGAATGTTGCTAGAGATCGTACACGAGCTCCGTCTTAGATGTAGGAAGAGCAGCCATTAGAGTTGCTGCTGGATTCGTAGTACAGACTTAGTATATTGTAGAAAGCAAGATTTAGTTTGTCCATATTCTTCAGCTTCAGAAGGGCCGCTTGTGCTTGGTATTCATAGTACAGACTTCTTACTTTGTAGTAAGCGAACTTTACTATACAGAAGGGCAATATCGCTGTGTCTCAGAAAGCAGCCATGTCGACAACTATTTTGTACCATTTCACAACCAACAGCTGCAAGAGGAAGAAGAAGCGACATGACAAGAAGTTCCACACCACATCCAGCTCTGGCCGTCACAGTCAGCATTCAACCCTCAGTCAGATAGATCCCAGGGGCCTTCCGAAGGTTGGGAATGGACTATGGGTGGAGGCACCGGCGGTTTACCAGGCAGCACCCAATCAGGGCCTCTATTATGGTCGCCCTAACTCCAAGTACAGACCGGAACCTGCGGTACAAAGAGCATCTTCGGAAATGCGATTGACAAGTAAGAATGTGTTACCATTACCATGAATATGTTGATGCTGGTATATGACATAGACATATACGTTCAATAACAATAAAATTTAAATGAGTTATGTTTAAGGAAATTGAGATGAATCTAAAGGCTTGTCCACACCATCAAATTGTTTTTGACAAAGTCGACTTTTGATAATGTCGACGAGCCTTAAGGTATTCTCATATTATGTGATCGGAAATGATGTTGTTTGGTTTAACGAAGAACATTTAGGGTACTAGTTAATAAAATTTACTAGTTATAAACAGAGGTATTTCAAAGTTTTCTTCAAACCCATGTTTACCAATTAATAAAATGACGATATACTTTATGCAATATACTATAATGACCTCAACATTTACATCTTACGTACGTATGTATAACTCTGCTCAAAATTCCGTCAATAGAGGCGTCAACACACTTTAAACTCAGGAATTCCATTCAATATACTAGCGTTAAGTCGTTAAGTAAGCAGAAAGGCGTGGAGACATAACACGGGATGGCCAATAGTCCGCATGAATCATATATTTCAATCCAGTGCAATATTGGTTTATCTACAGTATCCCTAAAACATGTGACTCACGTGGAAACGCTGTGATACACTGTTACGTGCACAGAGAGAGAGAGAGAGAGCGAGAGAGAGAGGGGGAGAGAGAGACAGACAGACAGACACACAGACAGGCAGACAGACACACACACGCACACAGACAGACACACGTACACACACATAAACAGACAAATACACGTACACACACATACACACATATATTTCTTCGCGATATCACTGAAATACATGCATTGCGAACAATCGTGAATCAATGTGTTATTTCAAATCCAACAATATCTAATGAACCAATTTAGGCTGCGCTATAATAAGACAGTAAAATAAAATACATACAAGTAAAGAAAAACCTGTAGTATCACTCATTTACTATGTATTATACATGTCCCATATAATAGCACGGGTGAATGAATACTAGTATACAACCGCGACATGATACACTAAAATCGTCTCCTTGACATTAATTCCTACGTTTTGCAGATAGCTAATACTAAGCTACAGTTTGAGCTGAACAATAGCACTTCATATCTTTGTAAATACAAGATTGGATTAACTTCCTCAATAATACCCTCGATTGAAGTATTGTCTATGTCCAACACTGACGATAGTGTCCACCATGGCCGATTTATGGCTGAAACGGCGATTGATTATAATTTATATTCTGGAAGACTGTCTATGCGTTTCCGAATGACCTATCCCTTTCAATTGTTCCCAGATTGGGTGTCGTGTTCCTTCTCAAACCAGTCGTGGGAGAAATATGCCCAGCGTGTGGCTATAAACGCGTGAAATTGAAGTTTTTCAAAGTCTCACATGTCACGTCTTTATTTTCGCAAATCGAATCGGCAAACGATGGAAAAATAGAAGAATAGAACGTTTTATGAATTATTTTGTTAGTCTGTCCAGAAACTAATCTAGTCTACCGTAGGCTTAGAGTTAGTTTCTCTATAAAATCTGATACAATTCTGATAACATTCAAACTTGTTAGGAAACTCCTCTTGTCCAACAGTAATCAAGCAATCAGTTCACTATTTCAAAAGAACACATTTTGTAAAAGGGTTCTGAGTTTTCGTTAAACTACACCTGGATACTTATATTTCTATCTTATCGTCGGAAATGGGGATATAGGTAGAGATGGAATTGTGGAAGGTTATACACGAATGCGAGAAACTATTGTTGTTTGCAATATACATTAACGTTCTGGACAATTGGTATCGATTATCTTTGGTTTAGAAGCTGAACACGTCATGTGTTGACGCGAATAGAAATCGACATTTTATAACATTCAAAATGTTTCGTTTGGCGTTCGATGGTATCTATACATGTTTGATTATTATTGTGAGGAATTTGTTGATGGCTTATAAGACTACATTTACATATCTGTATTTATGGATTTCATCGCATAATGATAAATCCACCAACGCAATTTGTAAGATAACACAGCGTGCTTTTAGCAATCGCTAAGCCATCCTATTCTATTATATGAATAACCAGACTAATTTGTATATAATCTTCCTAAGAATATTGTGGTGTATGTATTCACTTTTTCGTATGTTTCATACTATCCAGAGTTTGGGGCCACGTCTCAAAGAACGATCGTAGCGCTACGAGAGTCGTAACTCCTATCTGAACATGGAGCTTCATAGCGCTACGATCGTTCTGTGGAATAGGAGCCAGTCCCATAGCTAATGTTCGTATCTTTACGAGAGTAGTAAAGATCTATACGGTGTATCGTTCCACGAAGCTTTCATATCTACTACGAGTCCATAACCACTCTCGTAGCGGTATCTTATACACGGCGATCTGGCACTTACAAGAACTCTTGTGGTCTCGTAGTGGATATGAGAGTCTCGAGAAACGATTCCCAGGAGTATAGCAAGGTACGATTCTCGGAGTCATGCGGCGGCTGATTGGAGCTGGACCCTATAAGGTTATTTCCACATCGGTATCCTAAAATCCACGATGCTCGTGTTCCAATAGTCTTTTAATTCCTATCGGCGTCTCCAGCGCCACCGCCAGGACATGCTGTGTACCAGGGAAACATGAGGATATACCACAGTCAGCAGCTGGCGCCGGTATTCGAAGTGGTGGATACATCGCGTGCTCCAGGGGTCATCAGCATCTACGAATATAACGGTAAGCGTCTACTTCAACCCACCCTCTACCAGAAGCTCGTAGAATTGTAGTACCTTCATTGCGGAATGAATACAATGAGTGAATCACCCTGTGAGGTTGAGGATGTCTTCAACCAGGATTCCTTACGCCTATTCCGCCTTCTGAAATCCATGGATTATTGGCAAGGGAACCCGCCGAACATAACGAAGATTGAAGAGCACTCACATCTAGGTGTCCAGGCCTCGATTTCTCGAAACTTGAAGATTGTCCTCAGCTGAGATTTCTCCCATTGACTCAGTGATGTAACTTGAGTAAAATCTCAACTGGGTTTTTACTCAAGTTACAGCATCGAGTCAATGATGAAAGATTTCAGCTGAGCAAACTCTCAAAACTCAAGTTTGTTCTGAGAAATCGGGTCCAGCGCTTCCAAGAATTCAGTGGAAGCTATATGGACCCGGATTTAACGTACGCGATGATTAATGTCCAAAGTAAATGTTACTTAAACGTTGTGTTCCTCATTTTTAAACATTTCTATCATCGGTTATTCATCCGATAGGTTTAAAGCCATGGCGTTCATGGTTCCTGTATGAAAAGGCGTAGGCTAACACTAAGGTAATCAAACCTCAGCCATAGACTAAACCATTGGTAAGGTTCGAGTCCAGGTTACATTAAGGCTACGTCGTTTCGTACATGAGTCCAGATAGATGTATACGGTCTCGAGATTACGAAACCTTTTTAGTACCATTTCATGCGAAAGCTCAATTCTTATATGGATATATGTGAACAAAACCTTAATTAGTACTAAACAAATGTTTCGTAATCTCGGGCCACGGTATTTATATAATGTGTATTGCACAGACATGTACTCATATTATTTATTTTAACTTTTTTCTTTCTTTTTCTTTCAGATCTGAGTCATTCTCGATCTCGGCTACTCAACAGAAATTCTGCAGAACGTCAACACAACAGAGACAGCAAGAAAGTCAAGCGTTCCACAAGCGATGCCAGCAATCGCCAACGCGACAGGAGAGAGAACTCCAAGGTTCATTCTGGTCATGTTCATACTTCAAGCATCGAGACCAGACCCGATACAAGGCACAGCGAACATCAACACCAACACCACAGGGAGCAGAGACAGCCTCCTGTTCAAGTGAAGGCATCACGCCAGATGTCACAATCTTTGGACTCTCTCAAAGCCGGAGCTTACGATAACCCAACCTTCCATGAACCGTCTAGTTCCGGGGTAGCACGTGCGATTATTGTGTCACAGACTGCCACCGACAGTATGAAACTGCAGGACAAAAAAGATAAGCAACCACTATATAATAAAACGGACGACGAAAAGCAGACTCCGAAATCTGGGGACTCTGGTGTTAAAACAAAGCATTATGTGCACGGAGGTGTTGAATATGCTACTGCTAATAAGTCAAGGGCTGTAGAGCGTGATGACAGCTACGAAAACCCGATTGTAGCCAGGATGGAGGCAATGATCTTAGAAAAGACGGAAGTAGTAGGCAACTCGAGTCGGCCGGTGAGAACGGACAGTGTAGCTTCCAGTGCGAGTCACGTGCGGTCTTCTCACAAAGAGGAAGTGACGTCATCGGCTAGTGCAAGCGTTGTTGAGAGTTCCACTCACTTCATGCACACGCCGCCGAGCGACATGAAGCATCCGGTGACGGGAGAAACACTAGATTCGGTAGATGGTGAGCAACACCAATCCGTTAGTGCCTCGCATTCAGAAGATGTGGATCCGACAGGTACGTTTGGGATGTTAGCATTATCAGTGTACAATGTGTATAAGAATGGTGTTGTAGATCATCCTATACACACCAACTCCAGTGCCTCATTAAACATACGGCACACGTATCGTATGAAAACGCAGTCACTGATTCTAATTCAGAAGGATGAGATGAGACGAGCTAACTAGTGCTAATAGTAAAAAAAGACTATCGATCTGTTGTTCTCAGATATTTCAATGAGCATTGCTAGTTCAATAAATGTAGATTGTCTGGCAATCCACGGCCGGTGGGTTGATATACTAGTAGCTGAATCCATAAGAATAGTGTGAAAATTGTATAGTACTATTTGTAATTGTGATAGTCACGGAACAGTACTTGTTGCTTTGTCTACTTGACTTCCCACAGCATGTGAGGCATTTTCTATTCGACCTTTTGTGATATTTTACTTTAAATTTCAAGACAAAAAAACATAATAAAAATTAAATACCCCGTATATCTCCAACGTCTTTGGCAAGGATAAAAAGCTTCATTCAGGCATTTTAACAAATATAAGCAGTCTTTCATTCTGAAAGCTATACTATGTTTGATCATTGGTGCCCTAGATTCTATATTTATATGTTATTACTAGCAAATCGGATTGCGCGTTTAGAAAGTATTTCAAAGGGAGACTGGTCCCAGTGATAACCTGACTAACACTTCCTCATACATCTAAGCAAATATCACAGCCAGATTTCATTCATAGCATACCTTATACAGAATGCTTTGGATGTGGTCGTTTCTGCCGGGCTATTGCCATCAGTATGTTCATGCAACGTTATCAAGAACAGTGGTTAGCGATCCTCGCACCTGCAGGAACAGGGGGCGGATGGTAGCACAGTGGTAGAACGTTGGACTTCGTAGCCAGGTTCCAGGTTCAAATCCCGCCCCGGGGGCCCCGGCATCAATGTTCGCGGAAGTTACCTTACTGACGCGATTTTTATAGGATGCGGCGCTGTCTGTAGAGTGGAAATGCAGTTTTCATCCTTGGTCTTGTCAGTACCAGCCGGTGCTCGCAGGTTTACTGCATCATTCAGCGCTACGGATGTTGCGGGTTTCCTCCTGCCCTAAACTGACAAGCCGTGATATAAGTAAAATAATTTTGAAAGCGGCTCTAAACCCCAATTTAAAAATAAAAGAAAATATGTGTATGCACACAGAGCACTGCTATTGTGAACGATGCGGTATATAAATGCAATTATTATTATTATTATTTTTAAACAACCTGCAGGAACGAATTACGAGGAACAAATATTATTGAAAATATAATTGTTAGAAATCCCAAGATGCATCAAGAGGACAATGGAAACCTATTGTTGAACGGTTATGCGATTGTCATTAAATTTTATCGGGCGTGATATGCGTGTTTGAGAATGAACATGTTGTTTGCAATACTCTCTCGTTTACAAAGAAATCGGCTTACGCGTAAAGTATAAAACGACGGAGTTTCTTTGTCAAACTACAGCAATCTTGAGGAGCTTTTCATCCACGTCACGATCATGGCAGTTTCATTTTATAACGAATGTACTTGAGTATATAGACGGTGTTTGTGTCTCGGCTTACTTTGTGGGTTTCGAGCACGTTCATACAGAAACTATACATTGTCGTTTCATTGGAATGTCATATGGGGGAAAAAATGAAAATAATTCGCTCGATCATTTAGGATCTACAGTATTTTAAGTGACGCGTATGCATTTATTTTGAATTATTTAATATGAATCAATACTTTAATTGCAAATAGAAGAAAATGCGTACCTTCCTAAGCTATGTTGTTCTGTGGTATGTTAAGACTAGTGTTTTCACATTACATTAATTCCTTTATATGATAATATAAAAAAATTGTCAGTCTTCTAAAACATTCTCAATGTTAGCTAAACAAGGCAACACGTAGTTGCACGCTGATCATCCCCGCTTAAAACAAATACTCCGCAATATTTGTTGAGCGGAGTTATAATAGCTAAACCATAGGGAAAAAAGTGTATATTTTTAGTTGCCTCGAAATTCCTCCTGTCTGGGTAAACTTGATTACATTGTGTTACACTGTTGACTGTGATGTGATTATTGTCGGAGTCCTAGCTTGACCATCGATACATTGAGGCACGAATTTGGACCGGATTTTACGTTGTATTCACACTGTATCAACCCCGGTGTTGATCTTTTCTATTAAATTTAGACAAACCCTTTGTCCCGTGAACATGGTATATGTGTGTTGTGGTGATTAGGTAAATAGAACAACAGTCAAATAGGTATAAAAATAAGTCAAAACCAGACCAGGATTTCTCGAAACGAAGCTCAGAACTGTTTAAGACAGATTCCTTTATATTTTTTTTTGAGGTGCAGGTTTCAGTTAACAATTGGAGTTGAGCATGATTTTTTCGAGGAATACAAACTTCTGACTCAGACATGCTATTTTTGTGTTTAAAGTTTGTTTAGAGAATTCGGGCACAGGTTTACTCTTGAATATATTCTGGAACCCATCATGCTATATACATTTCCCTTCTCTACTTTTATGAGAAAAAAAACCCTTTATTTGTAGTCCTTGTAAAAGTTGAAGTCAATTGCTTTCGATAATTAATTTTTTATGATTTCCTATTAATATTTCAGAAAAATGTGATTACTAGTGTTCAACGACTTTGTATTTGGCAGTGACTGATCATAGTGGTTCATCGATGCTGGTTCTGGGCATTACTCGTAGACGGTGGAGTTATGTAGTTATGTGGGTCGGTATTCATGGTGGGGTGTTTGTGTTGCAGCTAATCAGGTGACGGCAGAGGCGTTTCAGTTTCTGGATAATTACATCGGGTCAGACGAGGAGGGGGTGGAGAGTCCCCCCATGACCCCCGCAACCACCTCACGTGAGTAACACTCCCCCTACCCCCCGACACACACCCAACAGAGAGAGAGAGAGAGAGAGAGAGAGAGAGAGAGAGAGAGAGAGAGAGAGAGAGATAGAGACACACACACACAAACACACACCTTCGCTCTGTATGCGACTACCGTATAGCGCAATGATCCATGTGAATACTGTTTGCCTTCAACGATTCAGCGCGTTCTGTTTGCTTGGATTCCCATCCATAACTAATTGCTAGGTGCACGTAGGAAAGGGCAAACAAACCAAGGTATGCGACGTGATCGAGCTACAATATAGGAGAATGACGATGAAACCTAAAGAAATGTGTATGCAGATATTTAGTGGACACCAGTTCATGAAGATGTCGTATCCATTAATAGGTCATAGCGCTGTCGTTGCGCTCTATTTATATATAACAATAACACTATATAGTAGCATGGATTCATGAAATGATGGAATTATCTGGAACAAATACGCAAATACAAAGCTCCGAGATTACGAACCCTTTTGAGTACGATTTAATGCTCAAGCTCAAATATAATATAGTGAATACAACTTGAGCATGAAATCGTACTAAAAAATTGTTTAGTAACCTTCAGGTCAGTTTGTCAAGGAACTACTTTATGGGAGTCAAATTTTCTAGACGATTTCCGATATGTATAATCCTTCTTGTTTTCACATTAGTTCATGGCGACAAATCGGTTAATAAGGTTAGTCGGTGTAGGTCAGCGTGAGTTGGTTTGGGTCATTTGCTAGGATAAAATGTCAGGTTTGATGTGATTAAACAAATACCAAATCACGGACTTACGCAATTACTTTCCCTAAATCACGTACACATCTTTCCCCATGTAATTATGTGTAGTTAAACCACGCAGTGTTCATACCTATATTACTATACCGCTTATAGAACCGAGATGTATATTTTTCTAATATGTATTATCCTGTGTGGACAATGTTATAGTCATATTTAGTAAGGTGATCTATTTAGCATTTCCATCAGCTAGTCGAACCAATTCAGTTTTCTCCTTGGTATTGTCAGTACCAGCCGGTGTTCTCAGGTTTACTGCCTCATTCAGCGCTACGGATGTTGCGGGTTTCCTCCTGCCCTACAGTGACAAGTCGTGATATAAGTGAAAGAATCTTGAAAGAGGCTCTAAATTACAATTTTAAAATAAATACAATATATTTTCTATATTGATAAATTGAACGGTCGTCAATAACACTAGACGTCAAAGACTTCGTAATGCTGTGCTCACATCATTATCTAGTGTTCAATGAGAAATAAAACATGAGAATACTTCTTCATTCCCAATTGAACTGGACTTTATTACTAGTACAATAATTATGCTGACATGCACGTACAATTATAGACGTAATATATATCTCCATAGTATTTAATATACCCTGTAGGGTGGACCTACTGAAACCGTACGGCTAACTTACTGAAAGGATTGCGGTTTCACTTTCACAGGACAGCCACAACACTGTCATTATCGTGTTCTCTTTAGTCTTGTATCTCAGCCTGTAGTAGGTCTACATTGTGTTGCCCATCTGTCATTGTTTGGGGGAATACTAGTATGTCGAGTATTCCTAGTCATCACGTGACCCACACAACCCGTTTAGATGGAACACATTCTCACACACTCACTCGCCATGATGTACTGATGAACCGTTTCAATGTGAAAACTATTACGATAAATACATAGATAGATATTTACAATGGTAGTAATGGATTAGTTCTATGTGAAGAATAATACAACGGTAGTGAAGAATATTGTGATAGATATACAGGTAAATATATAATCTACATGTAATTCATGACTTGACTAGTATATATATACTGGGAACTAGAAGTCTTTATAGATATTGGAAATAATAATATGTTTACACAATTTCAAGCAGAAAACAACATACGATATGTTATGAGAAAATCCACCGCATATAATCGTTGTTATTTCCAAATTACATACGTTTTGGTCGTTAAAAC
Organism: Lepetodrilus schrolli; assembly: GCA_032361225.1. NCBI lineage: Eukaryota > Metazoa > Mollusca > Gastropoda > Lepetellida > Lepetodrilidae > Lepetodrilus > Lepetodrilus schrolli. The sequence goes on along the minus strand of JAUTBT010042245.1, from coordinate 4,933 downwards.
TTGGGGGGGGGGGGGGAGAGATCAAATAGGTCGGCCAATGTAAAATGGTATAATCATATTGTCTCACGCCCAAATGTACTAGAACATATTTACTTACCTTCAGTCTCTGAAAGACCAACGCGAAGCAGCCATAATTCTCTCTAATACGCTGAGTCAATATAGTTACCGCTTGTAAAAGTCCTCCTATATCAAACACTAGTGCATGGCAGTACTAGTGGATATTTATCGATATGTTACGATTATCATCGATATGTAAGTTACGGATATTGAAATGCAACGGGTCTCAATATGTTGCGGTTAACGACATGTCACGATTTTCTGTATGTTGAAATTATCGATATGTAGGCAGTTCTCGATGTTACGATTATTGATTTGATATTAGTGCGGTTATCGATGCTACGATTATCGTTGTGGTATAGTGTTCTCGAAATATATCAGGGATTAACTATACCGATATACTTAAGCTGCAGTAATAACGTCTCCTTCAAACGTGGAAAGAACTCGATGCGGTATATGAGTGCAGTTATCATATTTGATTTATTGGTACCAGCCATAGCTCATAATGTCTTACCGTAACACAAAGTTGTCGCGGTTTCTCCTCCCACCATGAACACATAACCACGATTTCTGAAATACTGTCGAGAACGAGGCTACACCTGTGCAGAATCACTCGCTTATCGCTGCTATTTACATATTACCGTCCTCTGTCACTCAGGCGTGTCCACTTTTTCACACGCTGCAATAGTCATAATGATCGATGCAGGAAAGTGAAAGTCGATACTCTGCACATAAAGAATGGCATTGTCGTGTGGCATCGTGTCTGATTCAGCACAAAATATAGCATTTTCATCCACCAGAGTAAAATTACTCTAAGCGAATAAACGAAGCGCGTGATCTTTATAAATTTCAAGCTAAAAAATTGAATATCCTGCTGTTTATTTTCCTCACAGCGTTCACACAAATAGCTGTTCTTCTTCTCAGCATATCTGAGAATAGAGGTGTCTTTGTTATCGACAATGTTCGGAGCTTTGGACATAAATACTGTGCATTTTCAGCTCGGAACTCGGACATCCATTCCTTCTTTGATGTACCGCTAGCTATGTTTGATCGAGTGTGCTTATGTGTTTGCTTGTTCATAGAGAGATCGTTGAAAAGTGGAAGTGCATGTTTTAGAAATAATACATGTTGAAGGGTTTATTTTTATTATTCGATGCTATAATTGTTGACATTTACTCGCTAGGTTATTCCGTTAAAGGTCGTGTGTAACAGAATAGGTTTTCCTTTCATTTTCTGTGAAAATAAACCCAAAGACACACATGTTTGTTATGTTAGTGAATGCATAGATTGAGTTTTATTAATAAAACGTTTTTAAAAAATAGAATCGCTTTAAATATGTAACAAGTGAAACCATGTTTACACATTCTATACGAAAAAGTAGGGGTTGCGGACACGTTTCAGAACTATACTCAGCGAAACAAATTCCGCACAAAATTCGACCAACCAGTAGGCCATATATTTGTCCCCTTAACATATGCCCGTAGAAATGTATTGTTCCCACGTAACACTTAGTTTTCTTGTTTCTAATACGATGAACAGGGAATACTGTCCTAACTGACTTTTTATTTTTATTTTTCAGGTTACTAGTCCAAGTGCCCCTAAGTGGTAACTCTCGCATTTCTACAACAAGGAATGTGTTCGTGTGTAGCGACTGGGACAATGGTTGGCATTGTCTAGCATCCCTTGTAAAGGAGGACAACTATTGTGTCGAAATGGTGATAAGTATACAGTGAGTGAGCTGTTTCCCCAAGAGAGGTCCAAAAACAATGGTCACCCGACTCAATATCAGAAGAAAGGGAAGACCAGTGTGGAAGAACGAAGCATCTTTCTAATACATAAATGTCGAACACAATTCAAAGATTGAGAAAATCAGACCATATTTTTTTATGCATTGATGTCAACTCTTCTTTAAATATTCATGAAGGAAAGTACTGGTGAGATTGAGAAGATCAAACCAAATCTTTAATGCATCAATGTGAAATGTTCTTCAATCACTCCTGAAGGGATGACATGGTGAAATTGATATGGGTGTGTGTGTGCGCTTTGTGACCACATGTGCCCGGTGTTGTGCACGTGCATGGACTGCTGAAAGATGTCCAGCTGGAATTGGACAGATTGAAAGTTCATAGTCTGCGCATGTCCACGTTGTCAAAGTACTTCCTCTGCCATATGCATAGCCTGACAACTCTGACGTCACTGGAAAGTTTCTTCTGTGCAACCAATGGTTGTGTTCAACCCGATATTTTATATGTTATCATTATATACATACAATATTTAAACATCATAATATGAATGGCATGAAGTGATTTCTTTTAAGTTTTAAAAACAAAATGTGTTTTAGGATACGTATACCATACCATACCCTAGTGATATATACATAGCTATAGATATGGAAACATATAATAGGAAAGGATTGTAAAATATATTTCCTTAACTCTGAAATTAATCAAAATAGCGATGATGGGACTGTTTTGTGGTTCATGATATTACTATATTATTCTTCGTGCAAATAGCTACAGATACAATATATTTTACACCTTATCCAGCAAGATTGAGGTTGTCCTAAACGTAATGGCAACACGAAATATGATTTAACGTGCAGCGTATTATTTCATATGGTTAGTATGTTTAATGCTGATTTGGGTTAATTCGGTTGTCATTTGCATTTACATACTTGTACCAACTTAAAATGGTGAATACATTTAGGAAATAATTACAAACAAAAGCATATACCAATCTAAGTATTTGTTATTTTACAGAGAAACGGGTTATTTCGGTATTACGTCGTAGTGTTGTGCCATCATTGATTGATGTACGCCAAAGTCGGATGCACCTCTTAGCTAATATTTAGATTTAGCCGTGAATCTTGAGAACAATTGTAAATATATTTGACTCGGAGGTCTATAGCCTACGATATCAGCATTATATATGTTAGTCTTTTATTATTTTATCCATGAACAAAACATAAGTGTATAAACATCTTGTTTATAAACACGTGACAAGCATATCCGGGCTCTTTGCATAGTGGAACCGATGAGAGCCAGGATGTAGCAGTTGTTGATATATTTATATATACTGAAGATTGTATCCCATTTTAACGACATCATATCACTTACATTGAAAGTATATTTTATAATATATTCCTCTTTATAAAAATGTATATCTCATCACTTCCATTAATAAAATACTTCCGTTAATAAAATATATAATCGATAATATACTGATATATATATATATATATATATTATTGTGCACTGTCATCGGGAAGTTTAGCACTAAATCCATGTAAAGATCCTTTACTTAATAGACACAAACCCATCTTATTGAAAATTAAGATGCTATGTCGATTAAATAATCGATTATGGATGATGCATCGCGATAATAAATCTCGTGTCTAGTCCAGTCAATGCCTGCAGATAGATTGTTATTTTACAGACTGTCGGACTACTCTATCACGTTATCACGTTATCATTAGTCCTTGTCAAAGACGTTTAGTGGCATTTTTTCGATTTTTAACGTTTTTTTTACATTTCTTTTTAAATTGCCACAAAACGTCTTTGTCAAGTTGAAAAATGTAAACCTATCATTAACAATTGAAAGATTTTTCACGAAATGTCTTTGACTAAGGTTACGTTGTCATTTACGATCACACCTATTCATGTTAATTGTTTTTTTTATGTAGCCTGACTTCACAAGCATTTAATCAAAGTAATCATACTCATGGATTATATCATACGTGTACAAATATTTAAAGTGTTTGATTCATTTTGTTGTATTTGATATAATAAAACAAAAATAAAGGTTTATTAATTAACACTATCAAATTAGCTTTCTTGTATATTTGACAGATCTCCTCCGTGGCGTGATGTACATACACCACATGCCATCCGTGATATGAGTACAATCTTGAATGCGGAAATAAATACGAAATGCATGCTCGAAGCGCTGGTCAATGGATTAATTGACCCATAAACACATACATATGCACATACACTCCACACACACACACCACACCACACCAAACTACACCACATACACTCCACACCACACAATACCACACCAAACTGCACCACACACACCCCACACATACACAGACCACACTCCTCGTTTCACCGAATCATTCTCCGCCCATATCTCGAGATCAGACACTACCACCTATTAGTATATGATACAAGCTGAAGGACACATCAGGCGGCTCCGTTGTATCAACTTGTGTATTGAAGTAAAACACGGAACCTTTGGGAAGATGATTGTGCCACCGCGGGATCCATTTTCGCCATTTTGCAAGGACTGAATATTTTACGAGCGCTTGACAATATCAATGAACACATTCATGCATCTTTATAATCAATTACATGACGAATGTCTGTTATGTCGTGTGCTATTTCTACTACAGCATATATAATAGTATAATTATATGTTTTACAGATTTATAAATTATATAAGTGTAGTTACTGCGTACAAGATTCAGAACCAAACGCCACATCGTCGCAGTCCTGTTAAAGCCGTGTAACTTGACATTTTTTTGGGGAATGACTTGTCCTATGAAATGTATTCACAATGTAAATCACGTTGCATGTCCTGTCAAAAGCTCGTAACTATCCACCAATAAATGCTTAAGTGATTACCCTTTTAAAAAACTTTTCGTTCGAGAAAATTGTAATGGAAAACCTCGTACATTTTGGAAATGCTATTTTTTTGGGAGAAACTATATAAAGAGGTAAGGACAGAAATACACTATTGCAATATGCTACTAAAACTTGTTATTAATAATAGTAGTAGTGAATGATAAAAAGTAGTGTGGGCACTATGTTTAGAAATTGAACATTGACTGCTACAATATTGCAAGTAATCAGTTAGCTATTTTAATATACGG
>JAUTBT010042234.1:0-17062 GCA_032361225.1 Lepetodrilus schrolli | reverse complement strand
GGACACACACAGATAGATAGGCAGAGAGAGCGGTCATGCAAGATACAGCGGCTGGCACGTTTCCTGTGACATGTGTGTCCACGCGGTTATAGCAGAACCGCGTGCATGTTCCCGGGATGCGTGCATGTACCACAGTCGCTTAACTCTGTACAACGAATAAAATCCCTTTACAACCACAACCATCGTTCAGCCTTCAACCTCGGACAGACTTCTACTACTCCAGACCTCCGCAGACTCAAGCAGGAATATTTCTACCACAGAATACAATCTGTCACCAAAATGTACCACAGAAAAGTACACTGTTACAAAACTGTAACAGAATAATAGACTGTTATATATGCAAGAAGACGATCGCTTTATCATGATCGCGGTACGTATACTAGTAGCAGTATGAAAGTCATCCTTCAGAACAAAGTAAACCTTACTTTTATTTGTTTATGTTTTTAATTGGGGTAATTAGCGCTGCATTCAAGACTCTTCCACTTATATTATGGCTTGTCAGTGTAGCGCTGGAGGAAACCCGTAACATTCGTAGCGCTAACTGTTGCAGTAAACCTGCGAGCACCGGTTGGTTCTGGCAGACCAAGGATGATGATAACTGTATTGTCACGGTACAGACAGCGCATCCAACTTTCGCGAACACTGATGCCAGGCTCTTGGAACGGGATTTGAACCTGGGGCCTTTGGCTCCGAACTCCAAACGTTCAATCATTGCACTATCACCCGCACTAAACCGTTACTCTACTCCGTCGGGTTCAAAGGGTAACAAACAACGGGTAAGGGTAAATATTTGGAGTCAATAAACACCAGAAGCCAGATGAGGAATACGTCTTCCTCGATACAAATGCGGTCAATTGAAATAACCCATTAACGAAATGTACACACGTGAAAAGTTACTACAGAATGTCTTGCGATCAAGTATTTGCGGTTAAGATTTAAACACACACAAAACATTTTGTGAAAAAAAATATAGCGCAGGGGGTTAACCTCGGTAGACTGGGGTGTATGGTTAGTTTACAAGGAATATATTACGTAGACAATACATACTATAAGTAATGCAATTTAGACTTTAATTACTATTTAAATTGGCATGTAACATTATCCTTGGTCTGTCAGTACCAGCGGATGCTCACAGGTCTGAATTACTGCAACATTCAGCGCTACGGATGTTCCTCCCATAAACTGACAGGCTATGACAAAAGCAAAATAAATAATATTTAAAGCGACTCTAAACCCCAATTCAAAACAAATAAAAAATATGTAACAATAACGCAAACAATGATAAATATACCAAGTATTACCGTATGTAACATGAAGAGTATTTTTGTCAAAGGTATCGTCGGTGGATAGTGTATGTAAACTACTACGAATCTAATTGACATATAAAGCAGAATACGGAACAGTTAAACTTAACATAGGTCAGGTGAAATAGGAAAGTTGCAGCATTATAATTTAGATTTACTTGAGGAGTCATCATGTATTAAATTAAAACGATTTACATATTGCAATAGCTTTAATGATATCTTATAAAATGATTTCATTTTAAATTTGAACTCGATATTCATCTTCTTAAGGCCTATTTTCTTCCCCCACACACACCTCTCTCTCTCTTTCTTCTCTCCCTCCCTCCCTCTCTCTCTCTCTCTCTCTCTCTCTCTCTCTCAAATGTACCGCAAATTTCTCCACATCTTATAAAACCATGAAACCAGGCATACAACATTCAATATCCTATAAATTCCACCAAGGAAGTAACACACTAGTACCATATACCTCCATTAGGAGTCAATACCGCCCAGCCTGTTTAATCTCTTTGGACCAATTGTGGGTCGTGTGTGATCAGCGGGCGTGTTAAGCAGAAGCGTGGCAGCTCGTCAACTCCCCTTTGACACCGAATCCTAAACACTGGGGCAGAGCACACACAGGGAGGAGGACTTCAAGGCACGTATCCTCACATCCACACAATGACCCCGGCGCTGCTGATGAGCCGATCGTTTGGATCCATGGGGGAGGTGTAAGATGAAATAAGCCTATGATAATCCAACTAATCGCGTGTAACAATGAAGATGACCTTTAATGCTTCACGCCCCGCCACGCGTTTTAACGGGGGTGGCCGCCATCAAACGAGTGTCTCAATTGCAGGAAATATATGGTCCGAAAGTAATATGTACGGTGGTGATCAGTAATTCTAAATGCTTCATAACTGACATTCTCATTGCTTTTATCTTTGGTGACGACTTATTATTTTATTTTGTTTATTGGAAAGTAACTAGCACCATCTAGATTTATGTCGGTAGATGGTGCGAATTGAATTCGCATAATACCGTAATAATTTTATTAATGTTCACGAAGAACGTATTTTCAAATCGGAAGGCAGTTTATTTTAATTGTATGCATATCATATTAGTCAATAAATACTTAACAAAATAGAAAAGTAATAATACCGTGTAGTTTAATTTCTTTAATTTAATTTGATTAATAATGTAGTAATTGAATAATTATAATGAACATGTTCGAACAAACACTTCCGGGTAGATAATTTTAGCACATGGTATTTGCACATGGATCCATATATGGATCCAATGATTAAATATTTCTAACTATATAATTATTTTTTCTATTATACCTTTAATTTAGTTAATTGATTCAGATAGTAAGAAAATAGCCACGTGACCCACATGTAACGATGTATTTTATATAAAAAATATATTGTATGCACATTTATAGTGGTTTCTCACTTATAACTATTCTCAATGTCGTTATGCAAAAGTAATTTCTTTTATGTATTTAATCGTCTCTCATAACACTTACAGCAGTGGCAATGTACTTGTTTTTATATATTATGATTTTACCTATGTCTATTTTAACATGTAGATTGGTGAGACGTTAATACACTGTAATAGACCTTAATGCTAGGTTTCCATCGTGGACTATCTTCATGACGTCACATATAATGCCCATATTTTGTAGATTATGTCTATTAATACTTTCCGGAATGAACAACAAACAAACAAAATAATACAATTTGATAGTTTGTACTACGTGATAAGTCAATTATATCCAACTTTTTTAATCCAGTATGTTTACATAACATCTGTTAAATAGCTATTAAATGGTTTGAGAAACTATTATTTTTAACAGAGGGGCGACGTGGAAGAGACATAACAGAAAAAAATGGCTCGATTTGCACGTGCTGATGCACTTCTTCATACACTCGACTGCCTTACACAGCTGTTCTGTCTTTCCATCTTTCATATAAACATTTTTTTATATTAATTGTGCAAAAGTAATTTTAGAGAGGAGGTAACAAATTTAATATCCTAAGGTCTATGCATATATTTATAAGTCTTTTTAGTTTAACATGTCACATGCTCTTGAAAATGAGTCTATGGTGATCGAATTCAGGACTACCACATTTTGGTGCCATATTATTCAAACATACAATTTTAGATGTTCTTTTTCAATCAAAACTATGCTAATAGTTAAAGAATATGTAGAATACAACACAAATGTCTGTATACTAGTATGTATTTCAATTTTCTCGCTTTTCGCATGTCACTAACAATTACATAACTATAGTCCCGTGCATTGATAGCAATCCTTCGCCGGATCTTCCGGACGGTTGACCTGTCCGAATTACGGGGCCTCATTCACGTCCGAGGGACTATCTGACGCTTCGGAAGTAGCCCGAGGAGGGCCGAATGCACTGGACCCAAATCGTAAGGTAATGTATAGTATACCTACAGTGTAATAGCTAAAAACATTATCATTATTATCATCATTATTTATTATCATTATTATTATCATTATTGTTATTATTATTACTATCATTATTATTTTCAGTATTATTATTATAATTATTATCATCATTATTATCATCATTATTAATATAATCATTATTATTCGTTTTGAAATCCCTATAATTAACAATGCGTGTCATTTCGTGACTGCATTTAATAATATAAATACATATACTATTAGATTATTCTACCGAACATACTAAGTAGGTTACTTACAACTCAAAGTGATTATATAATCGCTATTTTATATGTTTTTTTATTTTCTCTCAGTCCTGCGGCGATGCCGCATAGGCCATACATTTTATACACACTCATATATTTTAAAAGGCTGAGGATAAACTTGCGTTGCGTTGGGTGTGACGAGGACCTTACGGTCAGGCATATCATGCTTGACTGTGTGGACTTTGCAACTCAGCGTGCCGAGTCTTTTTCTTCACCAAATCTCAAACATTTATTCACCCATGTTCCTGGGCACCTTATTTTATCCTTTTTAAAGGGAATTCAACTATATGAAACGTTTTACCGTAGCGTATTGGCATGGTTTTTCATGCTTGTTTTATTGTATTACATATTAAATACTATCATAACTATATTAATATAATATTGCAGACGTCGCGTATGGGTGAAATATTCCCGCTGCGACGAAAAACAATAATTCAATTCAAATTCAAAATTCTGTCTCTCAATTACATGCTGATGTACGTATTTCTGTTTTTCTTCTGGCCATTATTTGAATAATATACTAATTATATAAGTAGATACAATATTTGTTTATGTTCTTACCTTCAGTGTCTGTGCTACGTGAAGAGATAAGCACCACTACCAGTAGTATTGAAGCACCGATGGCTAGCCATGCGGCGGGTACTATGGCTTTCATGTTGTATGGTACCCGACCTGTTCGCGACTGACACTAATTGGAGACTGACAGAGAGAGAGAGAGAGAGAGAGAGAGAGAGAGAGAATGGGGCAGATTCATTGGGTATTTATTCACCAGATTCGTGACAAACCAAATCGCAGGCCTTCCTATAAATACATGTACATACCAGGAACTACGGGTTGTATAGATACCTAGCTATTGTCTAGAGGTATTTTGCAGTTGCACGTCAGTATATAACATACATTAGATGATGACTGGATAACTATTTAGAAATCACATGTAATATATTGTATATATAAATGACGAGCAGTTACTTATAACCTATGCTTCACTATACACCCAGCTATTAATCTTTTACATTTGTATTCAGTTATTTATTCAGATAAAAGATATACTAGTAAATATGAAACTGGACGTTCATATTGAGAAGGTGAAAAGATTGGACATTACCAACAATTGTTCGATGGTACAATCCCAAATGTGTATGCCAAATCAATATACAGTGCATGTGTATATTTTGGAACGATCACCGAATGTAGATTGTGTATCATAATGTGCCGGTCCAATTTTAGGTATTTTACTGATCGGAGGAAATAAAAAATCAGTTCGCTGAATATATATATATTGCATTTAAACTAATTGTTTTATTTTACAATTGTATTACATTATCTGATTACAAACTTCAGATGCCAATAAGCAAGACGAATGACGTATTTATACATGTTTCCAGGATATGTATTACATTACACAGTGCAGACACGTTACGTATCTGTAAACGTCACATACAATATTATATGCAATGCATCAGATTATAATTATGCACTCCATATGCTGCCATGCAAACCTGTATATAACTTTTAAACCGCAGTTCCAGTCTGAATCCTGCCGGCGCATCTTCTTTGGCCGGCGGTAAATAACATGGTGGTCGTGGTGACTGGGACGCGTAGTGAAGCGCTCGATTCCACACAGAGCCGCCTGTGCTCTCGTAGCGATCAGTGCCAGTGGCATAGATGCATGTACAGTGATATATACCCAACAAAATAAATTAAAGGCCAGCCGAGATTTTGTGGCGAAACGTTCTACCAAATTTCGGAATTTGGCTTGAGGAATATGGTGCCATTCTTCTTCCAATGCATCTGCAAGTTCTTGAAGAGTACCTGGAGCCTATAGTTGTTTGGACATTCTTCGCCGGCAAACACACAACGGTATATAACGTTATTACAACGCTGTGACAACGTTATGACAACGTTACGTTATTACAACGTTGTGTGTTAGCAGGGTCGTTGTAAAAATAATATAAAGCTAAATTTATATCCCTCCAAAGTCTACTGGCCCTTAATTAATTTTGTTGAGTATAAATACTAGGGCGTTAAACTTGTGGTCTTGTAATTGACACGAGAGTTTCACGATTGGGTGTCTTGGAACCTGGGGGCCTATTCTCGAAACGTTCTTACAATCTTCTTAGCTCAAGAACGTGCGTAACATTTTCATAGCCCTACTATATGAATCTTTAAGATTATCGTACAATCGTAAGAACGTTTCGAGAATAAGCCACCAGTTCCATATAAATTTCGTAGCGCCAAGATCGTCGTATCTCTGTATACACGTAGTACTACGATCATCGTAACTATTATACACTTGAGTAGAACTACTCTATAAACACGTAGCACTACGACCGTCGTTACTCTTTATATACACGTATAACTACAATCGTCGTAACTCTCTACAAGCAAGTAGGACTACGATCATCGTAACTCTCTACAAACAAGTAGGACTACGATCGTTGTAACTCTCTATAATCAAACAGCGCTACGATCGTCGTAACTGTTCATATACACGTAACACTACGATCGTCGTATCTCTCTATATACAAGTAGCACTACGATCGACGTAACTATAAATATACAAGTAGCACTATAATTATTCTAACTCTCTATATACAAGTAGCACTACGATCGTCGTAACTATCTATATATAAGTAGCACTATGCTCGTTGTAACTCTCTATATACAAGTAGCACTATGATCGTAACTATCTATATACAAGTAGCACTACGATCGTTGTAACTATCTATATACAAGTATCACTATGATCGTTGTAACTCTCTATATACAAGTATCACTACGATCGACGTAATTATAAATATACAAGTACCACTATACTCGTTGTAACCAGTTCCATATAAATTTCGTAGCGCCAAGATCGTCGTATCTCTGTATACACGTAGTACTATGATCATCGTAACTATATACACTTAAGTAGAACTACGATCGTCGTAACTCTATATAGTATAGAAGTAGCACTACGATCGACGTAACTCTATAAACACGTAGCACTACGACCGTCGTAACTCTTTATATACACGTATAACTACGATCGTCGTAACTCTCTACAAGCAAGTAGCACTACGATAGTCGTAACTATCTATATACAAGTAGCATTATGATCGTTGTAACTCTCTATATACAAGTACTACTATGATCGACGAAACAATATTAATATTAGTAATAGTAGCACTATAATCGTTGTAACCCGCTATATACAAGCAGCACTCCGACCGTCGTACATCTCTTTATACAAGTACCACTACAACCGTCGTATCTCTCTATATACAAGTACCACTACGACCATAGTACCTCTCTTATATACATGTACTACTACGACCGTCGTACCTCTCAATATACAAGTACCACTACGACTGTCGTACCTCTCTATATAGAAGTACCACTATGATCGACGGAACTATTTATATACAAGTACCACTATGATCGTTGTAACTCTGTATACAAGTACCTCTACGACCGTCGTACCTCCCTATATACAAGTACCACTATGATCGTCGTACCTAGCTATATACAAGTAGGAATACGATCGTCGTACCTCTCTATATACAAGTAGCACAACAACCGTCGTATCTCTCTATATACAAATACCACTACGACCGACCGTCGTACCTCTCTATATACAAGTACAGCTACGACCGTCGTACCTCTTTATATTCAAGTACCACTACGATCGTCGTACCTAGCTATATACAAATAGGAATACGATCGTCGTAACTTGCTGTATACAAGTAGCACTACGTTCGTAATGGAGACGCGGAAACAGTTTCACATACAAGGGACTAATTTATGCTGCAATGTAGTTCCGGTAGAATATCATGCTTACTTTGTTTTGTACCTTCCATTAAGACGGTCACACGGTAGCATATATTCCCTTCCCTCGATAACCTGACTGCAGCGGGATTAATGAAAATACTGGCTAAAAGAGGGATTGGGCCTCAAACAATAAAATGGGACCACACGATGAGCTATATTTAGATTACAGAGTATACCTGGTGGAATTCGAGATCCATCTCAAAGTTTCGTAATTTTAAAACGTGTCAACTAAATCATTTCCTTATTGCGCCGCGTCCAGTGGAAAACAAAAACGACATTAACTAACGTGTTGTGGGGGTGCAGTTCACAATATAGCGCTACCCACCATCGACGATCTCCCTAAACGAGAGAAGAAATGTTCAATTGACGAAACGCCGTGCTGAGGACAATGCTTCATGACCTGGGGATTAAGCAATAGCACGTGAAAGCAAAGAAACACACATGCCGCATGGGAGGGCCTTCAAATGCAAAACTTGTGACATTTCACTCTTGAAACAGCTAGATCTACTTGTAGGTTATAAACCACCAAATGAATTACCATAGGCGATAAGGTTAACACAGTTAAGCATTACTATTGAACTAGCGAGTAAAATACCGGCGAATATATACCATATTGCAAAGTTCACTTTCCCAGCAATATAGAAATCAAGAAAAATAAATACATTCATCAGTGCAAAATTAGCAGACAGAAAGTGATCTGACGTCACTATGGAGCTCAGTTAAATTAACCAAGCTGTCATTCGACTCGTAGCCTTACAAATGTAAGATATTAGCACTTTGGGGAATATAATTGGATACATTTGAAGTGCAAGATGTTGTACTTGTCAAATAAAGTGGAAATACCATGTTTAACTGGCCAGTAAATCACACATATTCTGAACTGATACATTTTCGTGACGACAACTTCCAACATATTAATGGTTTAAATAACCTATATATGAACATTTTGCAAGTAGTAAACCACATATCATTGCTATTGCATATGGTAAGAGTCTTCATAGTTTACTTGAAGTCAACATTTCGTTATTACATTGTAGTGTGGTGTAATGCATATTGTTATTAAGATTGTTGTTTGCCTTTAATACACAATTAGCGGAGGGTATTCAAAAGAAGGATCTTTATTTTACGTGGGATATGTGGATAGCAAAGAACGTTAACTCTGTAGAGCTATGCTTATTCCGACAGTTAAAAACAATAGAAATGGAAAACAAACATAATTAATAAGGTACAAATTTAAAACAAGAAGGTAATTTTAGTTCACAGAAGTCCAAATTTAGTGCTTTTAACCTTGGGTAATTCTGCTGTGAAATCTTGCTTCAGAGAGTAAGTTGATATTTTACTAATTATTAAATTGTGTGTATATAAAGTGGGAAGGAGGGATACTTTGTGAACAATTTTTAATACATCTCATGACATCATCTTTTTGCGATTAATATGCATACTGTTAGTGCTAGCTTTGTGTAGAAGGCATGAGGCGGCTAGTGTAGTCGTCGAAAACAATTCTTAGGGTTGTTTCTTGATTTCGTTCGAGTTTAGATGTGCTGGACATTTTACAGAAATACCAAACAAGAAGACAATAGTTGAACATTGATGATATGGTGTACTTGTAAATGACAACTTTCTCCTGTCCGGTGATATATTGACCAAATCATTTTAGGACTGCTAAATGCTTTGCTGACTTTTTGCATATTTCTGAAAATATAATGTGCCTTCATTTGGTTTTCCTCGAACCACTGAAGTGTAGAGTTGCAGTCTTGTTCGAGGATAGGCCGAACTGTCAGGATCTCTATGAGATTATGAGATTATGGTTTCTAATTACATATAATTATTTTGAAATTAATACCTAACTGTGATTTATCACCCTCAAATGATAAAATGTCATTGTTTACAGGCCCTCCGCGCATTCTTCTCTAGTGGTGAGGCTGACGACGACTAATCATCATTATCCCGGAATCTGGGTAAGATTACTGCTCCTGCAAGTACCGAGGGTACTACTGGAGCCAAGTGCAAGTAGTCCCGAGGTGAGCCGATTGCGGTGTGAAGGTGTGTGTAGTGATCATTTATCTAACAAGGGTTGCTCACCTCACTCGGCTAACCTACAGGACTGCTCAGTCCTCTCGGATATCTCACGGTCGCCGCCATATTAGAACTACATCTGTCAAGTGATAGTCACGTGCTACCCTAGCTCGATTATTATCAATATTTCCAATCACTGATTAGATTAGTGTATGTTTTGATTAAATGATAGTATACATTTCATTAAACTATATATTTGTAGTTTTCCCCGTTGCGTAACAATCAGGAAGTAGTTTAAATATAATTAATATAAATTACACTATTTCCCGTAGTTTGTTGATAAGAATATATATACTAAGACAATCAGTACTTTTGTGTTTTATATTTATATTATATTTATGGTTTTGCCGGGGGGTGTTTAAGGGGGAAATTTGGTGCTGAATCATAAATGTGGTCCCTGAATTGATATCTAATCTTAACAAGTAATTTGAGAAGCTGCATATTAAAATAGTTCATATTCTGTCCTATTTTCCAGATCTTATTCATACCACATAAAAATAACAGATTGGTTAAATAAAATATAGATAATATACTTATTTCTAGAACATTTTGTTTTCGTACTTATTACTAACTCTACATATAGGCTGTCAAAGCAGTCAAACACACACACACACACACACACACACACACACACACACACACACACACACACACACACACATGATATGGTCTTTTCAGGTGTATTTCTTCTGGTTATAATGATTGCTATGACCAAGTAAAATATATCTGTTGAGTCAATTGAGTATCAATTAGATCGTATAGTTCAACATTGCTTCTACATCGCACATGACTTAATTTGGGTTGATTTCAATTAAGCCACACTAATATAAAATAACCAATAGCTACATAACTATAAATATTACACAATAATAACATATATACAAATATTGAAAACCAGTGTAATATGCGGGAAATGTAGCTGGTTACCCAATATACTTGTGTAGATACATCAAATATACATCTTTCATGTAAAAATACGTTTGACCATGAAATATGTAAACAAACCCGTAATTGTATGCCTTTAAATAGAACATCCTGTAATATCCTATTTATTGCTCCAGATGTATTTCATATACTAATATGTAAATTCAATCGAAAACGATATTTTACTGATAGCAATGAATATATATGCGAAATAATGCCAAGTTAGCTCTCTATCCGGTTTATTACCGTCCGGAAGACTTTAATGCATTTAATATACTTTTAAATTTCTCATTCCTTCACTATACGATTTGCAAGGTGGCTTAAAAAATTAAAAAGTCTACAAAATCTAAAATCAAATGTCTAGAAGCCTGGCTAAAGCGGTATTCGATCAATGTCAAAGTCAATTTCCAACATAAATATGGAAAATATATTCGCGTGATACTTTAATCTTGATTGACACTTTACGTAAGGAGAAATAACACAGTTTCGCTGTGTGAAGGCACGCTCACGACTTACTTAGTGTATAAAAGGTGTGCATATAAATGAAAGTATGCTTGTTTGAAGAGAATGTGTCATGTGTTAATACTTTTCATGATTTTCAACCTATACATTAAAGAAATAGCTATTTCAATGGAACTTTAATTATTCGAAAATATATACATGGTAGTTGTTTTATAAATGTAATCTGTACACAGAAATGACATTTTAAAGGTGTTCCGAAGATTAACTTTGAAACGCACTTTATGTATTTTTTTATTTTGTTTTACTTATTAACGGTTGATAGTTGATATTTTAATTTTGTTCTTCTGAAATAAACAATGGTAAAGAACAGTATACGAGACCGCTATATTGTCACTTGTTAATGTGCACTCCTGGTGCGTAGCTGATTGTGTACCATATGTATTTGAATGAGATCATATCGCACAGTTAAGTGACCGAGGTCGCAAATTGAGAACCCGAGCCTGTAAGGAGTCTTGGGGTATGCTAGTATTACCTGGATAATTGTTTGTACATCATGTGTGCTTAGAATTGATTTCCCGAAATTTATACTTAAATATTCGATAGTAAAGGCTCTGAACATATCTTATCTCTGTACATAAGTATCATTAGAACCTTCAAATCGTTCATAGCATACTTCAGTGAGCAATCATAACTATCTTAACCGAAACATACTGCTGCGAAATCACTGACAAATTGTAGGCTATTCTACGCTTACAGGATTCATTCACAGAGACAACACAACATATGTAAATACCACAGCGTGGTCACATCATTCGGAGACTTTATCAACTATGAGCAATCCTAGGAATTAATCCAGAGGTGTATGCCCTATTGATTTGCGTAAATAACGAAAAATTGATATCACCCGTGTGATTAATGAATTGAAGAAAACCACGAAGCCTATTAAAATTAACACGACTATAGTTAGGATATTAACGCTCACGTCGTTAGCGCAGTCGGCAGCAACAGCACAAACAATGACTTTGCATCTGACGACCTGCTGCTCAAATACTCCTGTGTCAGATGATAGATAGAAAATCGTAAGAGTGAACTTCCTTTTCTTCGTAGTCATGAATATATACAGGTCACCGTAACGCATCATGACGCAATTCGCGTCTCCAATGGGACATCTGTAAATAATATAGAATACACATTCATAGATAATCTTACTCAAGTGTCTTGGAATATCAAATATAGCAATTGCAACACGAGTCGTAAAAGCTTTTAAATTCGAGGATTTAATAACTTTCATCGACGAGTGTTGATATATTTGATATTCCAAAGAACGAAGGCGAGATCATAGGTATCACCCAATATCATGTTAATGTAATTTAAGAAGAAAATTACACATCATAAAGATGTTACTGTGAAATAAATTGGGTCCGTAAGTAGGTCAGGTCTATTTTTAGAATTTCCATCAATTCCCCATAACCTTCCAAGTTCCGGTGATAGCCAAACACGAGTACTAGGCTTTGGGTTGACTAAACTCCAGATAAAATCTTAATACGCCATTAATATGGATCGTGTGCTTAAATTTCTGTTTGATTCAGAGATGAATCATGTTGTTCAGAATGGTCCACACATTATAGATCGCGATACAACGTAAGGTACATAAATATAACAACAGCCACGCACATGTCACTGTATAGGTTATCACCAGAATCGTTAAACCGGATGTCTAAAAATAGAATTTAACCCACTAATGTGCGCTATACCAATCTGACTATTCTACTATTTTAACACCTCTTCCATGTTTGAATTATTGATGGATCATTATGTTATTAATAATTCAAAATTCTGCATGTGAAAAGTATTTTCCAAAATGGTTAACTCCTTAAGTTAAAATTGACAGTTATCACCCCTTACCTTTGCTTCTGGTCCCCAGGTGGACTTCATCTTGGTAACATCATCGACTGGTTTATTTGGACCAGCATTTTTCCTGGTGGAAGATGATCTGTGGCTGGGACTCGATCTCTGCTTTGTTTTACTGGCTCTGGCAAACTGGTCGTAAAACTCATTGGAATAGTTCAACTCTGCGCTGTCTTTATCCAACATGGATGACAATGCCGTCTCGAACGTCTTCGTCGACAGTCCCATACGTCTGACGTCAAAGTTGTCGTTGTCTGCCATGCTGTAGACGTACTCGCTTGGCAGATGGGTTTCGAAAGACTCGTTGAGTTTGGACCGATTTGGAATTGGAAGAGTGTTTTTCCGAAGATCTGGTCCCATCGCGGAATGATGCTTGGCAGTGAAGGCTTGGTGATTGGAATCTGGGAGATTGTCTTCATTTGATGTCTGCTTACTCGGGAAAGAGGACATTTCTACTGTCGAAGGTCCCGTAGAATAGGCAGAGTGCCACTTTGATGTCATGTCAGCAGATTCCTTCCTTTGGGAGTAGAAACTATGGTCTGGTATATTGGCAGATCTCACGCTTTTCCCTGAAAATGATCTAGAGGTTTTCTTTGCATCCAATTCAGACATCACCTGCTCACCTGAACTCAAATTATTCCCCATTTTTCTGTCAATCTTCGAATCATCTCGTATATTGGTTCTAGCATCGGAAGTTTCTCCTTTGGGACGAGAATTTCTTCCCATAGCCTTTCTCTCAGTCTGGTTCCTGTGTGTGTGGGTCTGCTTTAGATCTTGGTGAACAGGAAGTGAACTTTGACCTGTCTGTTCTCTGCTTCGTGGCGAGCTCTGCCAACCCGTCTGCTCGCAATCATCAGTGGTTGGTTCCCAACATGAGTATGTCTGTTGTCGTTCTGACTGCGTCGGCTTCTGTTCCGAGTATGTCTGCTGATTCCAGTCATGTGACCGCCGGACCATCAGCTTCAGTTCTCTGAGTTTCTCTCTAGTGGCTGCCTCTCTAACCTCCAGCTGTCGACTCTGGGTCAGGATTTTCTCCTTCTCCAGTTCATTCTCAGTCTGAAATCCAGGGTAGCATACAAAAATGGCGCCCAAACAAGTTTCAAGTAGTTCTATATAAAGTAATGCTGAAAACATCTATTCAAAAGTAGATTCAAGGACTCTGTAGTTTACTATTTACTATTGTTATTTGGTAAATGTCATACTGTTCACATTCAAACCAGTCATGCGAAATAAAGTATATTTCTATGAAATTGCTCACTGAACAAGATGCCTCGTGACCAAATGCCAGAAAACAAATTTATCATAAATATTTTATTTAAATCACCAAATATAAAATGAAATGGATTACCTTCTGTTTCTTCTTCTCTTCAGACTTGAGCATGTCGAACACTTGCCGTGTGTTGAGAGATCCGTCCTGCTTCTTGAACTGGCCAAACTTTTCTTCCACTCCTACTTTGGATTGTATCTTAGAAACCTCTTCTGTCTCATCACTTTGGTTCTGAAAGTGTTTTTTCTTCTTGCTTATGTCTGCTAATTTCTTCTCAAATTTGGCCTGAAATGGCGAGAACAATTATTTTGATTAAAATTGACTAAAATGCTTTATGTTTGCCATACACTGACCCGACTATCAACTACCCGACTGGATTTTCTGCTGCCAGGCACTGTTGAGCCGATGCGAATCAATAAGTAGTCTGCCGAGTGAGGGGTCGTATACCAACAGACAGTCGTTGATAATATCTATATAAATTTAATAGTTTAATTTGATTGTAATATCAAAATGCAGTTCTATGGTCAGTCATGCCGATGAGAAAACTCCAGATTCATTTTTTGAATCTGTTGAAATTGGTGGAATCATGTGGAATTGGCCTCGTGTATGGTAAGCATTAGTTAGCAGTGATATGTAACAATATTTATTGTGACCAAAGGGAAGTAGAAACTTAAATTTTGAATAACTACCATTTATTTTCAGCATTATAAAATACTACTTACCAGAGATATAGAGAATCTCACCAATGTTTTGATATTGTTTTTACCATATGAGTTAATAAAAGTAACATATATACAAGGCTTAAGTGATTTAAGAAGAAAAATAGCAATTTGAAAAGTTTTTACTGTGAAGTCAATGAAGAAGCTGATGTGCATTTGCATTGTGATGTAACAGCATTGCTCTGGTGGTGATGACATCACAATAGTAAACTGTTTGGCAGCACTAGACCTTTCAAGTCACATGTCTGAATTGACCAATCACAAATATTTGAAGTGAAGAGATCAATTTTAACTACTGCATATATCTCCTCTCGGATCCAGTATTGGGCGATACATTGCAATGCCAAAGATCTCTGCAATTACTTGTAAATTAAGACTTGAACAAAATAATGGTCCAAGGGGAGATAACTCTTTCATTTCTAATTATAATTTGATGAAAACGGGCAACTATGAATAATTACTGTCTTGAGAGTGACTAAATGTATGATGCTGTTTCTAAATACAATACCTGTCTTTTCTTCAGCTGTTTTTCCACCAGTTTCTCTTGCTCGATCAGCCCGCCGTCTGCCTCTGTGTCACGAAGCTGGACAACATACGCCTCCTGGTGGGAGATCTGGTCCCTAGTCACAGACAACTTTGACCTGGAATGGTAAAACTCGTTTTAAATATAAATATTTAAAAATCTGGAAAAACTTGTATCGAAATTCCAGATCAGGTTGAACTTGAATCGACATTCTGCATTCTGTATCTCAAAATCTTGAATCAAAATTCCAGATAGAGTAGAAATGGAATTCACTGGAATTGACATTCTGGATTCTGTATCTAAAAAAAACCTCTAAATCTGGTTGAACCAACATGGACATTTCACATTTGTTGAATAAGAAAATAAATACTTCAAAATCTGGCTTAGCTTGAATCAAAATTCCAGATATAGTAGGACTGGAATTGACATTCTGGATTCCATATCTAAAGAAAAAGTCTAAATTTGATTGAACCAACATGAAGTCTGGCTAAACAACTAAAAAATCTAGGTTTTGGTTGAACTGGAACTGGAATTGGAATTCCGGATTCCTTTTCTAAAAAAAAATATCTCCAAATCTGGTTGAACCAATAAAGAAAATTCAAGAAAAAGATTTTAAAATCTGGCTAATTTGGAATAAAAATTCTGGATACAGTAGTGACTGAGTGAGTGAATTATTGTTTTACGTCACAGCGGGAATTTTTCACCCATACGTGACGATCTGGTTACAGTAGGACTGGAATCGGCATTCCGGATTCCGTCTTTCAGAAAAAGATCTCACTTGACATCGACCTCCTGGGCTTCCAGCTCCTGCAGTTCCACGGCTAGTTTCATGATGGACAGCTCATTCTCTTTCGTCTCGCAGCTGGACTGGAGCGAGTTTATCTTACGACTCAGCCGGTTGATATCACGCTCGCGCTTCCGCTCGTATGGCGACTTGTACTTGCCACTGGCGTCCAGGACAGAGTCAATGGTCAGAGGTCGATCTGGGGTCCGGGGGCATCGGGGGCTCTTGTCTGGGAATAAGAATGTTTTTGTGATGGATAGATGACAGATGGAATATTTTCTTTTAAGATTCATTGCCTATAATTTATCTGCAGATTGAAATAATGAATGAATTAATTAATTAATGCTTTATGTCGCAGAGGGAATATTTCACTCATACGCGATGACGCAGATTGAATAGATTACTGTAAATCAGGAAATTAATGCGTCACTAATTTAATGCGACCTCAATCTTTTAGACATAAGTGCGACAACAATTAAATGTGATCGACCATTATTTTACATAATGCGTAGGAATTAAATGCGGCCATACGCCAATCGCATTTTTCGCATTAATATCCTGCTCGCA
>JAUTBT010042223.1:0-17063 GCA_032361225.1 Lepetodrilus schrolli | reverse complement strand
TGATTGGGGTTTTAAGTCGCTTTCAAGATTCTTTCACTTATATCACGACTTGTCAGTTTAGGGCAGGAGGAAACCCGAGATATCCGTAGTGCTGAATGTTGCAGTAAATCTGCGAGCACCGGCTGGTACTGACAAGACCAAGGATAATAACTGCATTGCCACTCTACAGACATCGAATCCTATCAATATCGTGTCAGAAAGGTAACTTTCGCGAACATTGATGCTGGGCCCCCTGGGCAGGATTTGAACCTGGAACCTTTGGCTCCGAAGTCCAACTGTTCTACCACCAACATTAGGAGGGTGTATCTCTAGTGTTTCTACCATCACTCTCCTGCAGACAATCAGAGATGCTGCTGCAATTAAACCTGCTCTGAATAACATGCCCTATAATCTTTACATCGACAGGAATACTTACGATCTCTTTCCCCCGTGTAGGCGTGCTCTCTGCGTACACACTGGAAGCGTCGTCGGCCAGATCACTGAAAGAGCCGGTGGTGGAGGGCGTCTCGGACGGCGGGTCGTGACAGAACGCAGGAACCTCAGAATCCTCGAACATCAGGTGCTCGAACTCATCATCCGACGAGATATCAGTCTTGACCGACACTGTCTCCATGTCATCGCTGACCGACAGCGCATCATCGTCCATTTTCATCTTTAGTTTGTCTGTGAAGCTGGTGAACGCTGATGAGAACACCTTCTTCATGTCGCTGGGCTTCTGTGACGGGGGCCTGGCCGCATACTTCACCCCCAGGCTCCTTCGGCCGTCCAGCCCCGAGTCCAGTCCGTACGACTGTGACGGCGCCGACGAGTCGTCATGAACAGAGATGGTCAGCGCCGAGACGGCCGTCCGTTGCAGCGACCCGGTTGCTTGACCGTTGACGGTCGTGGGTTTCCTCTCGAGGTCAGAAGTGCTCTCAGAGTGACTGAGAAGGCCTGTGGCATGTTCCTGGATCCTGGAGTCGCTCATGGACTTGGTGATCGTCAGGTTGCTGGTGTCGATCATGGACTTGGTGATTATCATGGCCTTGGTGACCGTCACGTCACTGGTGGCGTTGCTACACGGGTCTTCGATGTTGGGAGGACTCACGTCGGATTCTGGAATGATGGAGATAGAATTGTCAGCGATGTACAGGTGTGGTTGGCCTAACAAAAGATGCAATCTATGGTCTAAAGCCGAACATGGGAGCACATACATTGTAGTAATTAGGTGTGGGGTTGGTTGGGGTATGTTGGGTTGATTTGGGGTTGGTTGGGATGTGTTGGGGTGTACAGAGTTGGTTGGGATGTGTTGGGGTGTACTGGGTTAGTTGGGGCATGTTGGATTGGTTGAGGTGTACTGGCTTGGTTTGTGTGTGTTGGGTTGGTTGGGGTGTATTGGGTTGGTTGGGTTGGATTGGTTGTACTGGCTTGGGTTGGGTTGGTTTGGGTGTTAGGTTGGGTGTGGGTAAGGCTCTGGTGGGCGAGGACTGGGTGTTTGGGTGAGGGGGGAGGACCGAGGGGATTGGACTTCAGTAGCAGTGTAAATACTATCAGAAATATTTTGACCTTTATTTTTCCGTAACAAACTTTGCCAGGAGTTGTAGTGGGTCAAAGATGAGAACAGATGAATGTCAGACAGATAGACATACAGACAAACAAGAAAGAAAAAAACATCAGAACACATTTAACAAAATGGAGGAAGCATGCATAAAATCACCTGTAAACTCAATGCGGGGTTGCTCGTCATTAGGAAATTCCTTCTTACTTCCATTCATCGTGAAGTGTGCGAGCTGTACCAGCGGCGATATCGGGCTGGCGAAGTCGTCAGGGAAACATCGCTGGTTTATCAGACACGGGCAGACTACCGCGAACTCCACGTACGGCAAGACCAGCGGCATACAGAAGCTGGAAGAGCTTGTAGATCCCAGCATTGCAAAGTCACTGGCCATTTGTATCTGGAACTTACCTAGGGCCTCGCCTAGCCTCATGAGAAGAACATACTGGAAATGGTTCATTTGGATTCGTAGTTTGGCACCGAGATATGGTAAAATATGGCAGTCTGAGTATTGCACAGAGTCAGTGGAGGTATTCGCCACTGGGGTCGTTTTCTCCTTAGATATATCACAGACATCTTGAGCACTAGAGGACTCCTCGTCGAGACATCGCACATGACTCTCGTCGCGACACCTTGCACGACTCTCGTCGTCGGAATCGCAGCTGTAATACTGTTTCAGCATCAGTCGTTGAGGTCGTTTTTCCCAATCGGGTTTGTCGTTCGAATCGGCGGCGGCCACAGTTCCTGCGTTGCCGTCGACGCCGACACGCGTGTTGGAAACATTAGACAGACATTTAGCACTATTACACGTGGCGTCCAGCTGTCGAGGCCGACATATCCACAGAGACACGGGGAATGCTTCCACGAAAGGCTGCGGTCGAGCTTTCGAACTGAGAGACACGAGGAATTCTAACCACAGCTGTTCCAGGATGATGCACCATATATCACAGGCGGAGTCACGTTTCAGGGTGTTCGTGGACAAGTCGTGAGTCGGCTCTCCGCTGCTCACGACTAACCTGTCTCTCTCCGACCATTCCATCAGCCTTTTCTTGACAGACTTGTCCACGTACTGGTTGTCGCTTTCGTCAACGTGTGCGCGGAAGTGCGGCGGAATGGATGCCACAGAATTCTCTTTGGGAAACTCAGAGGTCGTAAGCAGCCGTTCATCGCGGTAGATCTTCAGTATTTTGGCCAGCTGGTCACGTCCAGCCTTGTCTACGACGCGTGTGTTGGTGGCACAAAGCTTCGAGATCTGGATCTGAAGATACTCGGGTCGATCCGAAGGGCCATCGGAGCGCGATTCATTCGGGATTATCATCTGAAGAAGCAAAATAAATATCTTTTCATTGATTGATTAATGTTGTTGTGGGAATCTTTTAACGTACTGAGACTTCAATGAAAATAAAACAATGGCAGTCATTCATTAGTAATAGAATACTCAACACACTGGTGAAAAAGATCATAATTATATTGAGACAAGCTCGGAAGCAGTTACATCATTTGGCAATGACGTCATTCATTCACGTCATATTGGAAGCTACTCCGTCATTTGCGTCACAGTGGAACAATGTCAGTCACAGACTGGTTTCGTGTCCTTTTTGCGCTGAACTTTATGCAGTTACGTTCCTTTTTTTAGTTTGTCAACATTTCAAAAGTGGATCTTCTGTGGGAGTGGCCTAAGATAATTTGGTTAATCAAAGTCTGAACGCAATGTTTTTGGGTCACGTGAACCAATGAGATTTCCAGATTCACTAGATATATATATATATATATTTGTATATATTTGAGTGAATAAAGGTTCTGTTCTGTTCACATAACACGTGATAACACATGATAACACCCACCCTAGGCATGAGTGCCTCCACTTTAATGTCCACGTGCTCCTTTTGGCCACTCATCTGCTCTTCAATATTCTGGAACGCAGAAAACACGAGGGTAATTCATTTCTAGTTGGAACATCTGTTATAGTTTGGCATGAAATGTATTGACACCCCTATTTGGTAGATTATCTCAGTGAGCGAGTGATTATGGAGTTTAACATCGCTGCGGGAATCTTTCACATTTGCGACGAAGATTATCTCAGTAAATAGATCTACTTTATAGAATGACAAACAAATAACCTCCAATTTCTTATTTCGTACGATCTAATCAAAATTTACAAAAACAAAACATTCTGTTTAATAAGTATTATTTTATGCTGAGGGGTGAAGTCCAAAAGACGGAACAGGAGAAAAATAAATGTTCACATGCTGATGCTCTTCACACATCCGACCATTGAATAATCCCCAGGGAGTTCAGAGGGAAAGTGAGCACACCCTTATCCACTGACTTCAGTAATAATAACATAGCACTTCAAGCACTCTTTCAAGTGCATGATAAATAAATCTAATTAAAATCATATCTTGTTTCCCTCCTTAAACATTTTGACGTTCTTTTGGAAACAGCGAAAATATCTGAGCGTCAGTTTCGGCTCTGATTCTAATTAGATTGATGATAAATGTAATTATGCAAAGGGGAGTAACTGAGGCAGGCATGAATACTGACCAGATTCTGAGACAGATTAAGTAGGAAGTAGTTTGACCATAGCAGGGTGAGGTAATCCACCGTGAGACGGACAGGATTCACCAAGATGTACATGTTGGAATGAGGAACTGCAAACAGACGAAAACACAGTTGATGATGTTATCAAACAACAAAATTGGACAAGAATGCAATCAAGTATACTCAACAAAATTAATGAAGGGCTGGCTGGTATTTTCTGGGGGAAGCTTTCTACCAAATCTGGGAACTAAGGTTAAGGAACTTTGGTGCCATCCTTCTTCCAGTGCTACATGGAGCTTGTAAACGTTTGGAACTATTCCTCGTTGTTAATCAAATGTAACGCTAAATGTATTTGTCCCAACAGTCTACTGGCCCTTAATTAAATATGTTGAGTATATAATTAACAGCTCTTAGTCTTTATTCCAACTTTAAGACTTCTGCATATGTCTCATTTCAGAAAATACTTTTCAATCATGTTACATCAATTCTTCACTTTCTTTTAGTGGCATTTAAGTTGTGCATGGGTGAAAGGTTCCTGCAATAATTTTACAAATTCATTCATTCATTCTCATATATTCTTATAATTCTTAAAATCTTAAATAATATTTTATTAAAAAGTTCAAAAAAGACAAATATAAAAGAATGCAATTCCTCAATAGTTATTGATTAAAGGTTGCTATTCTTGAAAGAAAATAAAGAATCTAGTACTACCCGTAAGTGAAATTCAAGGGAAAGAATCTTGAAAGTGGATCGAAAGCCCAATTTTGTTGTTTTAAATAAATTAAATTAAATGTTTAATTAAAAATAGAATATTTTAAATTATAGTATAATGGCAGATTATAACATTAAAACACTAAAATTAAAATATAAAAATGAGTGATTATGGCGTTTAATGTCGCTGCCTGCATATTTCACCCATTTGCGACATCTATTAAAATAGATTATTCAAATATATTAAAAGAAGGCCACTGACCCGGGGACTCGAGTCCTTCAGGGAAGAAATAATCGGTGTATTCCATGTGGAGCACTGACATGTCTGCCGGGAGGTGCAATTGCTTCTTGTCCGAGGCGAAGAACTTGGGGTGTCCGGACCTCTTGTTCTCGGGCGTTGACACCATGTAGATGGTGAAGTCCTCCAGTTTTGCCACCACACAGCTCTCTAGCAGCCTGGTGCTCCTGGGCCGTGGGACTGCGCGGTGATGGCTGGGGGACACCTGGGGGGACCGCGGGTCCGGCAGCAGCGGTGATCTCGACCCAGATGTGGGGCTGGGCATCGGTTTGGCCGGGGATGCGAGGGGCGATGGATATGGGGAGTGCAGGGGGGAGTTGCAGTTGTACTGGGGGGTGGGCCTGTATGACGAGGATGATGTTGGCGACGGGATGTTGAAGGCTTTTCTGGCCTGCATTACTTCCTCTCTGAAGTCATTGAAGAGCTGCTGGACCCACGAGTTACGAGAGCCGACGTAGTCTGTGTAGTGGTACCAGTACTTCCTCTCTACTCCTAAAGAGGTCAAAAGGTTAAAAGGGAAAGGGAAGGTTAAAAGGGAAGGTCAAAAGTGAATGGTAACGTTTAAAATCCAAAATTAAATTAAATAACATTCATTACTGTCCATTGCTTTTAGAGCTTTTAGCGTTTAAAGCAGCTTTCAAGATTGTTTCACTTATATCACGGCTTGTCAGTTGGACAGGAGGAAACTGACAACTTCCGTAGCGCTGAAATCAACAATTAATATTAAATAGGTTACATTTTCCAGGGTACACCTGGCCCCTGTTTCACAACAGCCTCCTAACTATTTAGGAGCTCCTAAACCAGACCTAAAATCGAGACTTAACTTTAGGAGGTGATAAACTGGGTCGTAAATTTAGGATGTCGTTTAGGTGCTGGTAGAAATCACCATCAAGAAGATATGTCCCTGTCAGCAGATTGACAACAGAGCTTCAGGGTGATATTTGATGGACAAGGATGCTGGGACAACATCAGCCAGTGTGTGGTAGTTAAGATATTGAGCTACGTACCAGCTGGATGGTATGGGTATACATCCAGGGACAATCTATACATGGTAATCTGCATAGACCCTCCCTCTGTCTTGTAGGGCTTGTCACTCTCACAGGCTGGAACAGACGAATCAACATTACAACATCAGACAAGGAAATACCCACCGTCAACTGGTCACGACTCTGCTCACGACTTCGCTTATATCACACCTATTCCTATTCAGTGAAGCACAGTTGGAACAAGAATACCTCACAGAAACAATAGACACACCAAGCCAACCAGTCCTTGCATTATCCATTTAATATGAGTGTCAAGCAGGGGAACAACAAGTACCACCTTTAACCCTCTCCCTGCTGGATTAGGCACAGGCACGGCTCTCTAGGGCATCTCCGGTTGCCTTCAGCAATGGTATGACATTGTCGTGGCTCAAACCTCCGACCCGCCATTCACCACGCTGACGAACTACCAGGTTGGAATAGGCCATTAAACATTCAATCAGACCAAACAAAGGGCAGTAACTCTAACCTGTATCTACAGGTCTGTCGTCGCATAAATGCAGGTCTATTCGACTGCTAATCAGGTGGTGAGATGTTGTCGATACGTCGTATTTTGTGAAGAACGAAGCTGCGGATCCCCGGGACTGAACAACCGGTTGTTGTTGTTGTTGTTGCTGATCAGAATGAACTCTAAGATGCCCCTGTTTCTGAAACGGAACGTAGAAAATAGTTCAATGGTGGTAATAGATATAAAATACAAGGTGCATTATGATGTGATGTTTATGGTATTGAATGCAAATGGCATATGAACATGGAGACATAAAATACAGTATATTTTGTCTTTCAACAGGGTTGAGAATGAGAACCAGCCAGAATCCAATGGTCGCAGGCCTTGGCAAGGTTTACGAGAATGACCCCGGAACCTCAAAAACAGCCAGAATCCAGTGGTCACAGGCCACAGCCAGGGTTACGAGATCGACCCCGGAACCTCAAAAACAGCCAGAAGATTCTCATCCCTGTTTTCAATCAAGTTGTCTATCATGGAATTGTACCTACCCTACAGTGATGAAAATGTCTAATTGAAATTAGCATCTATTTATAATATCTGTGATGATATGCCTTTAGCAAGTACATACTTGGAGTTTCACAGCAGCCAATCGTTTGCTTTGTTCTGATGACCTCTCAATGACCTCTTTCAGCGAATTAAAATACAAGATAGCCGCCTTTAGTTGAGTGGCAGTTAGAACCCAGAGTATGTCATCCAGGAGAAGCATGATACGTGAAGATATAATACTGCAGTCTGGAAATACAACCAATTATACACAATGGTATATTATCGATCAAAAAGATAAATAAATGTTAAAAAGAGTTCATATTAGATTGTAAGTAAAAGTAATGCATATTATTAGCACCAATGTCCTATTCTTCAAATATAAGAACAAATATAAATGTCTGGAATATAACCTAGAAGAGAAATTTCCTTGGCAATGTTATTCAAACATTTGTAGTAGCACTACATTGTAAGGCTGGCCCTGAGATTATGAAAAAATTTCTTAGTAGGATTTCAAGCTCAACTCAAAGTTATGTTCATAAATCTCCAAATAAAATATTACCTCAAGTGAAATCGTACACAAAATGTTTTGTAATCAGGGCCCGATGTATGAAACAATCTGATCGTAAGAAACAACTATTGTAACGCTACTAGTATCTGAAAAGCAGGGGCATGCCATACAGATATAATATCCTGACTGTTAAGAGAATGTCATATCCTAAAATTCAGACATTGACTGTGGATAGCACACACATGACGACATCCAGACTCAGAGAATTTCACCAGGTCCTAACATTCACACAACATTGACTGCGGATTTACCACTGAGTTTCTTCTTCATGGTGATCCTGATCTTGGCCTGGTTGGCCAGGAGTCGGAGGGGCGTGGACGTGACGTCCTGGGGCAGGTGAGTGTCAGTGGCACTGGCCTCCACTTTCATGTTCTGCCAGTCCACCTCCTTGAACAGCAGGATCTCGTTGCCGTCACTGTCTCGGATCCTCGTCTGTCTCAGGTCTGACGTCGCGTGCCAGTTGGGAGTCGTGCTGTGCACTCTCAGTCGTAGCAGCTGTTAAACAGACAGGGTTACGTTTTTATAAGAGTTTACGGTGAAAAGATATAGAGTGTGCACAATGGCTTGTGTACCTGTGAGTGAGTGAGTGAGTGAGTGAGTGAGTGAGTGAGTGAGTGAGAGGGAGTGAGTGAGTGATTATGGAGTTTAACATTGCTGCAGGAATCTCTCACCCATTTGCTACATACAAGTGTATCAATAGCAACTTTTTCAGAAAAGCAAAGATATTTTTCGTGAAGGTCTAATACCTTCCTTTTTTTGGTGGTGGTGGGGGGGAATTGGGGTTGAGATCAACTTTAAGGTGTTTTCACATATGTTTACGGCAGTAGGATACATGCAACATCAATAGCACTTAATGTTGCAGTAAACATGTGGACACTGGTCGATACTGACAGACCAAGGAAACGCTCATTATTCAACCCTTTCTGCAGCACGAAAGTGGAAATGGTCCAACAAGCAATGGCAGTGACTAATCCAGCAGGCAGAGGGTTAATACATATCCTGAATGTTGTGATTATCTTTTTCAGTGCAACCTGAGCTTCCAAGTGTTGAAGGTCAAGTTGACACATTGGAGTGACCTACCAGGTGTAGGTCAAGGTGACATGGTGAGGTGACCTACCAGGTGTAAGGCAAGGTGACCTACCAGATGTGGGTCAAGGTGACATGGCGAGGTGACCTACCTGAAGGGATGCCTGGAAGGCTTTAGACATCAGTTTAATCTCCACGGATTCCACGTGGATGAATATTCCGTCAATGACTCGGTCCACAAACCCATACTTGCCGCCAGACCTGAAAAACAATAATAATCATATGAATACTTCTATGGCACCAAATCCATATCCTCACATGTGCTCATGGCGCTACATATTGTTACTGTGAATGAATAGAAACACTCTAACATTTTAGATGGGATTTTAAAATGTCAACATATTCGATGTCTTTGCTTTTTGGTGGAGCAGTGTTCCATAGAGTGGCAGCTTTGTGCTGGAAGGTACAACCTCCAAAACACTTCCTTGCAAACTTGGATATTACAATTACATTCTGTTTCTGTGATCGAAGACTTCTGCTTGGGCGATATGGTATGATAAGATCACATATGTAGTCAGCGGACATTCCATGAAGACATTTGTAGGTAATGCACAGTACTTTAAAGTCAATTCTGGATCTTACAGGTAACAATAATTAAAGAACATAATCTCACAATCACAAACTGGGTAATGATCTTATCAAAATGTATCAGATAGTTTGACCTTGGTAAAAAAAAAAAATCAGTATTGCCCATGTCTGCAAAAGGGTGGTACAATAGTCCTGGCCTAAATCAGGGTGTACGCCGTGATTTTACTATAGCAGGAAATTATGTAAACCTCGATTTAAGCCCAGTATGATCCTTTTCGTGAAACACAGTCAGACTATGGGACCAGAGATGCTGTCAGCTTAACATTTCATCCTTTTGATTAAATCATGTGGAAAATATGCACCTGTATGCATGCGTGAACACACACAACACACAACACACACACACACACACACACACCTGTAGCTTGCCATCTGAGCAGGGTTGTTTGGAGGTCGTGGTTCATCACAGGTCTCTGCCTCCAACTGTACCTTATCCAGCATCTGCAGACAAAGTACAATCACGGTTTAGAGCTGCTTTCAAGATTCTTTCACTTATATCACGGTTTGTCAGTTTTTGGCAGGAGGAAATCCGCAACATCTGTAGTACTGAATGTTGCAGTAAACCTGCAAGCACTGGCTGGTACTGACAGACCAAGGATGATATATATCTGCATTGCCACTCTACAGACAGCACATCCTATCAATATCACATCATAAATATACCTTTCGCGAACTTTGATGCTGGGCTCCCGGGGCGGGATTTGAACCTGGAACCTTTGGCTCCTAAGTCCAATGTTCTACCACTGCGCTACCACCCGCCCCGTAGAAATAGCCATATGTACACTCATCTGGAGGCGGAGTGTCACATACGTCAACCAGATATACACCACAGGGCAGACATTTTAGTAAAAATCCTCAGTTTTAGCAAACATATTGAGTTAGTATATGCAAATTCTTCTGAAACTATGTGTTCAAGATGAAACTACTAGTATTCAATAGGGGTGTAACGATTCACTGGTGCATCGCGATACAAAGTTTGACGATTCACGTATCATATAGCGAGGCTACGAATCGATACAAGATAGATGTATTTAATTTTCTGATTAATTATCATGGGATACATGTGTGAAATAGATTCTGATGTGTTAAAACATACTTGTGAAATCCGTACAGAATATAGATATTGTGTTCCTATACATGGGTCATTCCATGTCAAAGAGTGATGACCTTTTGACCTTGAATTTGACCTTGTGGCCCACCTCATTGGGTGATTTGACACAGAATGACCCACATGCGGTAATTGACCTGTTCGATAACGTACATGGATGTCTCGTGTAAAAACTAGCCAGTAAACAAATGAAGAGCTCAGACTATGGGAAAACTAGGAATCCACTATTTTCATGGAACATGGATAAGTTAGCTGATACTTATTAGAACATTTCACTATATTCAAATCATACTACTGTATCGATATAAATTTATGTCTCCTGAAACTACACAATCATTGTTTTTGCGATAACTCGTGTATTCACGGAAATATCCCATCAGCTGTCCACCTGCTCCATAACTTCTGACAGATAATGGCCGATATGCAGTAATTACTACAAAATGATCATCAAAATTAATTTATTTGATTGCAAAATGAATGCATAGATGCATGTGCAATTAACTAAATACACTTTCCAACAGAGATTCGGCAAAATTTAGTACTAAAAGGGATGAGGTCCCCTAATCCCCACCTTTGGCTATGCCAAATCATCGTTGTGGCAATATTTCGGGTCCAAAGTATCGGGTTTTTTTGCAATCAAACACATTATTGAGGTATCATATCGTGTATCGTACCGTGACCTGTGAATCGTGATACATATCGTAAGAAAATGTATCGTTGCAGGCCTAGTATTCAAGAGGATCAACATTGTCAAGAAGAAAAATAAATGAAAAAATTATATTTTAGATATTTCCAGTCTTCAGTATGTTTTTTACTCTAAAGAACAACAGACCCATAACTTCAAAAGATTTGTAGCATCAAAAGATATCTCTTATCAAAAGATAAAATTGTCAACTGAAAACATACTTACCAAATAGATTGGCTGCGATTTCAATTTCGTCCATTGTATCTGAATCGAAACAATTTATATCAATGAGTGGTCAACTTCATTTTTCAAAATATCAATAGATATAGTATCAATTTAGACGTCAACAAACAACAGTATTATGCCACAGGATTACAATGATATTTGGTGATCTGGTTACGTGTGGATGAGAACCCTAAACAAAACGATGTGTCAATCAAAAGAGCGATAGCTGGTAAATATCAGATAAATGACTTTTACTCTACACTGAGAATACAAATTCATCAAGGCTTTTTGTTAATAGGAATTTAGAGCCGCTTTCAAGATTTTCACATATCATGGCTCGTCAGTTTTGGGCAGAAAGAAACCTGCAACATGAGTAGCACTGAGTTATGCAGTAAACCTGTCAGCATCAGCCAGTACTGACAGACCAATGTGGCTACAATGTGCATACAGAACGTTTTTAACTCAAATTTCTGAAATCATACTGAGAAATGTTTCGTAATCTGGCTATGCTATAAGGATACAGTTATAAAAATATAGTTTATACTATAAATATAAATATGTTCACTAGTGCAATAACACAATAGATTTTTATAAATGTATTCATACGCGATATTGAAGTCTCTTTGGACCTCTTTTAGACCTTCTTCTTGGGACTTAATTTGTAGAAAATAAAGTTAAAAGGATTCTTCAATTAAAGATGCAAACATATTTATTAATATTTACATATTTACTTGGAACTATATTTTGTCCTTGTGCTTTAACCCAGTTCCCAAGACATTTGCCTATATATAGCATTTGTGACTGAAAATCGATATTACAATAGTTTCTACAGTTATGTGATAAATTGAATCTCACAATCATGTTCATATATTGCTGCATTTATTAAACTTGTTGGCAAAAATGATATTATGCTCCGCAGAGCCTTGTATTATATCAGTTTTGCCAACTCGTTTAATAAATTCAGTATTATATGACTACTGCTGTGACATCCTCTTATATATTTTAAGTTGGAGAAAGGCCTTGTATCTATCCATTACTTCAGCTTAATGGACATATCCATTACTAAAAGTGTATAGCCATACAAGGCATTCTCCCATATGCATAACACAATGGCTTACCTTGATTGAGACCTTATTGCAGAATGCTCTTGAGATCTTGAGCCAAGTAGGCAGGTCCAGGAGTTCTGTGATGATATCTTCATCTAGTTCCAGGTTAGACAACTCTCCTTCTCCCCTCAGCGTGCTCAGACTAATCTTGTCTGGGGACAAGTTCTTGCAGAATCTGAACAAGACAAGAGTCAATAACAGTGGTCTGTTTATGGTGGGAGAAGAGCCTGAAATTGCTTGAACACAACTGTTATTTTTATTTTGTTGTTGTTGTTTTTTTAATTGGGGATTAGAGCCGATTTTAAGATTATTTCACATATCAGCTAAGGGCAGGAGGAAACCCACAACATCTGTAGCACTGAATGTTGCAGTAAACCTGTGAGCAACAGTTGGTACGGAGTCTACTGATAGGCCAAGTTGTAAGTATTAATAATCTGGATTCGGTAAATCTAAATCATAATTGTAAACAAGAGTTAGCATTTGATATGAAATTTAATTATCTAATGTTCAATACGAATTATTGGGTGAATGAGTCATTTGTTGGGAATCTTTCACCCATATGGGGTGACTCCCAATACATAAGGTATAGATTTGTACATATACAAAATTAAGCAATAATGTTTGTAGTTCACTTGGCATTTGGATCAACCTTGTTTAGGCCATTGACATTGAATGGCCTGAACAAAACATTTTGGGTTTTTATTGCAAAAAGAATATGTTATTATAATGAATCTTCCACATTAGATCAGTCATGTTGGTAATCTTGTGTAACTTATTTAATTTGTAACTTATCATGTACTCTTCTTTTATTGGTTTCCGCTCATAATTACGGTATAGTAAGTCAAAAACCTATGCCAACCAAACTCACCCATCCTGGATATATATTATTGTTCATTCTTAGTGTAATAGAGGATCATGCTGATCCTGGGATTCGAACCCGGGTTGCTGGATTGTTAGTCCAACGCACTACCGACTGAGCCAAATGGGTAACCCTGCTGGCCGAGACCAGTAGGAGCATCTTATATCACACTCAGCTACATTAGCTTTTTTTCTCTTTTTTTTTCTTAATTGGGGTTTTAAGTCGCATTCAAGATTCTTTCACTTATATCACGACTTGTCAGTTTAGGGAAGGAGGAAACCCGCAACATCCGTAGCGCTGAATGATGCAGTAAACCTGCGAGCATCGGCTGGTACTGACAAGATCAGTGATGATTACTGAATTGCCACTCAACAGACATCGCAGCCTATCAATATCACGACAGAAAGGTAACTTTCACAAACATTGATGCCGTTCCCCCGGGGCGGGATTTGAACGCTACATTAGCTAACGTTAGTGTTAGAAAAACTGAAACATGTGAAACTTATTCCACATGTAACATGTCAAAACAAGATAAAAAAATCATCATTTATCCCATATACATCAATGCTACTATCATCATCAATGCTACTATCATCATCAATGCTACTAATGAATGCTGTCACAACATCAATCATTATTAAGAACGCATCATCAATTGCACTATTTTGTAGCATTGGATTATTATATGTCCAAAGTAACTCCCAAACTGTAGGCTAGTAATTGTGTGAAGTAAGACACACACACATCTGTGTTAAGTGACGAGTCGATGACAGCTGTCAAGGGTGTTGACAGACATTTACCACAGTGAATGCCTGGGTTATCAGGTTATCTAATAATTAGTTGCCAATTCAAGTAATTGCCTGTATTGTGATGGTGGAGCATATTTATTGCTTAATGGCGCAATGTTCTCAAAATTACAGTGTGCTGCTTGTTCACCAATTGGAATCGACAGCGATATCATGTGACCATAGATTTACACTCGGACGCCTTAGGAAAGTTTCCATTAAAGCATTTAACCAAAAGTAACCAAAAGTAGATTATGGGTAATTGCACTGTTCAAGGGTATTTGTTCTTTAACACTCTCGATGCTGGAGGCAACCGGAGATGCCCAAAAGAGCAGTACTTGTTCTTAATTTTGCCATATATTATACCAAATTACCTTGAAATAACCAGTAATGAGAAAGCAATTCAAGTAAATTTCTGAGAACAAGCAAGTATACAGATATTTCGTGTATCATGTTACTTTGCCTGATCATGTGTGACTACTATTTATAGATGCTACTATATGGAAATAGTAAACAAAATGACAAATACGATAGGAAACTAGATGTGCTAATCAAGGGCATTTAATATATGTTTACAATTTAATTTTGTAATAAGAATTATTCTTAAAGTTGTTTCTTTTCATTTGTGGTATTTATTCAATGCGTGAAGCAGTATACAATTTACTGACCTGTCTGCATTCCTACGCGCAACTTAAAAAAATGTCGATTGATGTTTTCTTCTTATAGAGAGGTATTTAAGCTTGACATTAGATGATAAAGAGATTAATAACCGTGTATCGTTAGATATCGTCTATATCCTGTACTCAGGGATAATCTCTATGTATTATACTTGCTGAAGCTCTTCTAATACAAAGATTATCCCTAAGTGCAGGATATAGACAATATCTAAAGACACTCGGTTAATAATATTTATTTCGATGGGTTTGCATGGCTTTTGAGATTGTTACAAATATAGCTCTATATATTACATATGACCAATATTACAATGAAAAGGTGAAATGAATTCAATGATCCATTGACCTGTGTAACAGTGAGCAAACCTTTGCAAATTTTTAAGAGGAATTTTGTTTAAAGATTTCTGATAGATTATTTGTTTTTATCTCTTTGAACATGTTGGACATGATCAGATGTTGAAGTTTATAAGGATGCAATGGATACTAAAAAGTGTAGCCTGGCCAAGACTGACCCAACATGTGGTCTCTCAAAATGCTTAAATTAATAAATAGTACAAAATGACACAACAGTGATTACGTTTATCAGTTTTATGAAGTTTACGCTATAGACTCTGATATAATTATGTGTCAGCTGGATAAATACTGGTGTCACTAGCACTAGGCTAAACATTGGTGTGTTTACATTTACAACACTTAATGACAGGGTGTAAATATTCACACGTAATAATCAAGATAGACACGCCTACATATCGGTAAGAAGTTAGGTCTACCATTATGTATTTTTTAAATTTAAAACAATTTTTTTTTTAATGGTCAACACCCCCCACTCCCACCACCCCAGCTGTCTACTCGACCTTGACGTATATTACTGGACATGTCAGTAATGATCAAATATATTTCCTGATAAAAATCAACGACGTACACATACAATGTTGAGACATGTTCAACGAGTACAAGGAGCAATAATGTTCCCAAACTTACTTAGACAGGTGCTTTAAAATTTGATTTTTCAATAGTGAAGCCATCCTGGGTCATCTAGATCAATAATGACCTTCTAACATTACGTCAAAGAATTCTTCGTTTCGCAGTCGATCACACAGTCCCTCTACATGGTGTCATCCTTGTTGGGGCCGCTTATGATAATGAAAAACATTAAAAAATCGGATAATGACTATATCGTAAGAATTCCATGCGACCGTGGCAAGATATAATCCGAACTATGTACGTATTGGAAATACCAGTAAAATTGAATTAAGGTGGTGCTAAATTTAAGAGAAATGTGTTCTTTTACCCCGTCATGTGGATTGTTGTAAGGGGTGTTATGGGGAGGTAACTTGCAGCCATACATAAATAATCCTATGCATACACAAGCAGTTCGTATGTGGTCTATTTTTAAATTGCAATTATATTTAATGATCTTTTCAATAGATTTTTTTGGTGATTGAAATTCACGTCATCTTGTACATATGCTTATGTAAAACATGTATATACGATTGAAAGTATACCAAACGCATAGTTGGCATCATATGTAGAGTGTAGGCCTATAATTGATAGTTTTACATAAGCATATGCATTCATTTATGTCTGCACATTTGATATAAAATGCTGTATGTATTATCCTAGCTTTGTCCGTCTTGTATACTCAACAAATTTAATTATGGGTCGCCATATCTTTTGTGGGGAAGCTTCTTACCAAATTTGGAACTCTGCTTGAGGAACATATGGTGGCAGTCTTCATACATCTGCAATTTCTTGAAGAGTAGGCCTATCTGGATCCTGTAGACGTTTGGAAATTCTTCATTATTAAAATTATATAAATCTAAATATATATATATATAAAGGCTCCTAGCCTTTAGCTAATTTTGTTCAGTATATTACGCTTATGTTTACATGATTCGTTATCAATTAGTGTATGTTTGTTTTTCGGGCTTAATGTTTTTTTCAGTTGTAGCATAAAAGTAAAGTAAAGTAAAGTTACATGATTTATATAGAGCCATTATCCAGAAAAAAATGTCTGCTCAAAGGCGCTTAATCGTATGCTCGCTTAAAGAGAAATGTTTTTAAATGGATCTTGAAAGCTGACAAGTTGGAGATGTCCCGGATATTATTGGGTAGGGCATACCACAGCACAGGACCAGCCTTCATGAAAGCTCTGTCTCCATATGTTCTTGTGCGTGTAGGTGGAACACTAGCCAAATGTGAAGACTGAGATCTAAGAGACCGTCCAGGCTTGTGGGCAGTGATGAGGTCTCGGATGT
>JAUTBT010042212.1:0-17069 GCA_032361225.1 Lepetodrilus schrolli | reverse complement strand
AAGTGAACCAGCCATGCTTAGGTTTGAAATGAAAAGTCGTTTGTGTGCCTATAACATATAGTTTATCTTTATACCCACTAGGAGTATCTCATCGTGGGCAGTGAAAATGCTATTACAAGTTACTATACAAGCACATACGTAGTTACTATACAAGCATTACAAGTTACTATACAAGCACATACGTAGTTACTATACAAGTATTACAAGTTACTATACAAGCATTACATGTTACTATACAAGCACAAACATAGGCCCCGTGTTTTTATATTTTTCCAATTGCGACTTACGCTTTTTACTTCAGATTGGCGCTAATCTAATCATTGGAGACAGTATCATCTATAAACGGACATGCCTAATCATAAGTTTAACACCGCACGTGTTAGCCTGTAAGTAGGAACTGAGGTTTGTGAACTCGTTAAATGACGTTAAATTAAAAAATATATATATTTAAATTGGACAACGCGAATTCTACAAATCGTGAATATGTTGTTTTTTTTACTTCAATTTTACAAAATCGTGAAAATGTTGAGCCGCGAATAATACCCGTTTTACAGTATAGCACTATGGACGTTGCGGGTCTCCTCATGCCCTAAACCGTCAAGCCACGATATATATGAACAATCTTGAACGCGGCCCTAAACCACAATTTTAAAACAATGAAAAAAGCATTTAAGATATCTAGGCTATTTCAGTATTGTCTTTCTATGTAAGGTAGTTTCTTGCTCTATCTGTTACATACATGTACTCTTGTTTGTATATAACATATCACTATATAATTAAGTACACTAGTATGTCATGCTAAATAAGGAGAAGATAACGACAGGTGTTCCACTAGTGGTTCACCCTATTGATTTTAATGTCAATAGAATGTGTTACTTCTGTCAATGTCCTCTATCGGCCTGAGGTAAAACCAAAAAAGAAGGTACTTTTAATTTCCTCAAGATGACTGGTGGTAGCAATGGTAGATGGGAATAGCCCACCCCCAGGGGACAGTCCTTCAATGTTCGCGGAAGTTACTTTTCCGACGCTGTCATGATATGATGTGCTATCTATTTTGTTGTGTTGCTGTTGCTGTCGTTGCTTCGTTAATGTTAACGCATGTTAATGCACTTGCTATTTTATGTTCGAATTCCCAGGAAGATTGCTACACGAACAGTCGCTTATCGTTATTGTTGACGCATCTTATTATTTTTTTACGCATCTGAGTATTCGACGTTAAAATATTCTTGTTTCTAAATGGTATTGAACCATAGCTAGGAGAAACACTGTAGTACATCACATCAAATTGAATCGTCCCAGAATAATGCGCCTGCACGCTACGTCTATTCCTCTGATAATCATATAATGTATGGGATAACGCAATTCGAGATGAGCCTACTCATTAATGGACGAGTTTGGACAATTTGGATTGTGAAAATTGCATTTGGTGATCGAGAAGGTTCGCTTTCTCACATTGGTGATCGAGAAAGTTCTCTTTCTAACACCGCTCAGCTCTCTGATATTCAAGTACCCTGTACACTGACTCTATAGAGTTCTATAAATAAATACCTTTCAACTCTCTGCTTTTCAAGTACCCTGCACACTGACTCTATAGAGTTCTATAAATTAACACCTTTCAACTCTCTGCTTTTCAGTACCCTGCACACTGACTCTATAGAGTTCTATAAATTAACACCTTTCAACTCTCTGCTTTTTCAAATGCCACTGCACCCTGGCTGTAGGATTCTGTACATATATGCACTTTGCATGTTGCATTGCTGCTGAGTTGTAATTACTTACCTGTACGTTATAGTTCCACTAGCAATGATTAATTAATATATGACAATACATCGACATGTTTGTGAAGACAAAGCCCTATGACGCAGCAGCCCCCATATTATACTTATTCAGGGGATACGTGCCAAGTATCGCCAGTCATCAGTGAAATACAACAAGGACCTGCAATGTCCGTGAATCAGATGATGCATACTAGTATATATAATATTAAATGCATTCCGAATCTTAGAGCGGAAGAAACCATCAACGATAAACAGTATCATCTGGCATGGGGCAACATCAGTTTATTTAAATTATTAATTTTCGTCTTATGATACTGTGAGGGTGCCATATTGTTTTCCAGTTCCTTGAAATGCGATATATATATATATATATTTGTGTACTTCAATATAACAATCGTTTCCTTAGTTTGGTGGATACGTTTTATATAACTGTCAGCATTATCATAAACTTAGGTATCACTTGATGACTTTCAATAACTTTGTGCAGCTGTCTGGATTGTCTTTATAGTATTCGCGATAATACCTTTAATGCGCGTAAAAAGCATGCCGTTCTGTGAGTCAGCGATGTACATTGACTGACATGAAGAGGAAGCTCTTCCTTGTGTAAAGTGACTAATTTAAAGCGACACTGCCCCCGGCAGTGGGTCATACTACGGAGGAAATTCCGGTGTGATATCCGTAAGAGCAGGCTGCTGTCATCACCACCAATCAATATTTCTCCTTATATATTCACTAATGACAATAAAAAGTAGATTTTGCGGAGGTGCAGACTTCAACTACAACGCTATTTGACAATTCGTAGAGAATTGTAAGTATGTGTCAACAGTAGAGATGGAAATCTATTGGTTGAATTCTACGTGAACTGAAAAGATGTCAGGCTTTCGTCTGGTAGCCATTCTGAAGGGCTCGTTAATGCCATGTTCTCTCGATATAATATCTTACATTTGCGCATATTTTTTTCTGTATAATGGAAACATTTATTATGGAAATATCGGTTTCATCTATGATGATCATGAGAGTTTTCCAGGAACAATATTATGCTATCCCTGAATGGAGTCTGTTTTCATTGACAGCGATATTGCAGAACATGAAACGCTCGTACAAATGTTCAAACAATACGCTGTTGTAAATATACTCTGCATAAAGAAGCTATTAAACACATGCAACGTACGACATACACTGCATATGATGGCAACACAAGTGTGTGCTATTTAGTGGTCTCTTAACTTTGAGTATATACATCAGTAGCTGTTTAAAAGAAAAATAAAGCTACGGAGCTTAAAAAGAAAAGCATCCCAAATTACAAATGCGTTTGAAAATGTATAGTTTGGGATGGTGCTTAATGCTGATGTGTATATGCGGGATTCCAGACACACCTGATGAAATATTATTCGCTTTGACAAAAACAAACATTATTATAAGATGAACACGTCTCATATACTGGCACACGAATATATCTAAATATTGTCATTAATGGCTTGCCATTGCCAGAAAAATATCATGTGACCTTTAATAATATGAGAAATTTACCAGGGACATTAAACTTGTTCTCAGTTGACCAAGATAATTAGTGGCATTCGTCAGCTGCGGTCAGTGCTGTACTTGGTAACACTATCCACAGGAATTGAGCGTGAGATTACTTGTCCGTATTCCTAACGATTTTCAGATAAAAGAAATATTTAACAGCAAGAGATGTATTTACTAATTGTACGTTGAAGTCTTTGGTGAAGATCACTTCAACCTGAGATGCAATAAGTCATTGATGTACAAAGAAGGCGCAGTGACATGTTGAAACATTGCCAGAGATAGTCAGTGAATGTGGGTGTCCTGTATGTAAACAGTCGTGTCTGTCTATTAATTCAGCAGAACATGAGATACAAAATGCACTCATAAATCTACAGTTTATTATGTAACGTTTAAATGCGTTAAATACGTTGATAGGTAGTACTGTTTATCACGTTAAACATGTCTCTTACGTGGTATTTGTTAACCAATTAAACGAGTCAAGAGGTAAGATAGTTTGAACGTTAAACCAGTCTAGTTGAAGTTATACGTAACAGGACACACCAGTGGTGCATACTATATTATTTATACAGCTTGACACATCTAGGAATAATACTATATTCAATTACCCTACAAATAGGTGCACTACTGCCTAACCTATTACATACATATATATTTTAGACACAAGGACAATTATGTTACTAGTTGTACATGGTACACTGAATCAAGGTAGTGACGTCTCCAATGCAGTCATGGTAGATGCACTCATTGTCTGTACAGTCGCAGTGCAGTCTTTTGGTTACTCAGCACCAACCGGTGATCGCAGGTTTACTGCAACACTAAGGGCTACAGGTGTTGACCATTTCTTCCTCCTGTAAATTCACACGTCCTTTAAAGAGTGAGACCAATTTGTCAGGATGTATTACTTATTGGTTCTGGAAGGTCAGACATATAATTAGCACTGCTCTCTGTTTTCAAGCGTTCCTAATTGAAGTTGCATGGATTTATTACATACGTAGTCCCATGACTGGAAACTAGTCGTAATTGCGGAAAACGCAGCTGCTATACACCTAATACCAGCGTGGATTCGAGTGTTTGCTTTGTTAAATATTTCCAGAGAAGCGAATATAATAATACGGATACGCACACATTAATTTCTCCCTGGCAAGTTCGTAGAGAATTATATGAATGTCAGTGTGATTTACTGGTACATACATTAAAATTGTGTTCTTACTTTAATAACATCTAATTAATCATTGTCTGTGATCTTTAATAAACTTAGCCCTCATGAAAGCGACGCATTATAAACATCAGGGATATTAACATTTATGTGCCGGAATGAAACTATATATTAATACCAGTTATTTGGGACTATTAGTATATTAGTGAGCATTATTGGAAACTACAATGTGAGTGTGGGTTTATACGTATTACAAATATACCCGGTGCACGTACATGTAGGTGGCTGGCATCTAGCAATCTCAAACTGGGCAAATAATGTGATTCCTACCATACAAAGGAGTGATATAAATTTAGATTGTAATTACACTGCATGGAACCAACTTCATTTGGAACAAAAGGCCATTCATATTACTTAACATGACAGGGCACAGGCAATGGAACATATACAAAACTTACTTTTTCTAAATTACCATTTTTTGTTATAATTAGAAAGTGCGGTCTGCCACCTGATGTCCATTAATACAT
Organism: Lepetodrilus schrolli; assembly: GCA_032361225.1. Lineage (NCBI taxonomy): Eukaryota > Metazoa > Mollusca > Gastropoda > Lepetellida > Lepetodrilidae > Lepetodrilus > Lepetodrilus schrolli. The sequence goes on along the minus strand of JAUTBT010042212.1, from coordinate 12,081 downwards.
CATGCAGACATTGTTCTGTTTTGTCTTCTTATTCGCTGGCCGTTTACGCGAAGACATACTTTCAGAAGCCAGTATTTCGTCATTAAGTATGTTACCAATCCACACTTTTGTGGAGTTGACATCAACAAGAAAGAAACGTCAGTCGGTTATCCCGAAATTCCACTCCGGTGGCTTCCCTGCTGAACGTAAGCTACTTATGCTATGGTCACATGATTAGAAAATTGTACATAGAAAACAAATGTGTGTGTGTGTGTGTGTGCGTGTGTGTGTGAGTGTGTGTGTGAGAGTGTGTGTGTGTGTTTGTGTGTGTGTGAGTGTGTGTGTGTGTTTGTGTGTGTGTGTGCGTGTGTGAGTGTGTGTATTTGTGTGTGTGTGTGTGTGTGTTTGTGTGTGTGTGTGTGTGTGTGTGTGTGTGTGTGTGTGTATCACTATATATCAATCCTGATGAGACCTAAGTAGGGTCTGAATTCACCTGAGTTAAAATGTAGTTGGTTATTGTTAATTAGTGTTGGGCTTGCACCTTTAGTCAAGAATAGTCTAAAATTGGTGGTTAAAAAACAAAATGCAGTACTTGCAATAAAATGTTTTGGAATCTGTAGTTCTTAATATAATTATAATCATATTTGTGAGCCACGTAACTAGCCCTGATTATAAGTGTCAATGGAAGGCATCGATCCGAATTGTTGCTTTGTGAACATACCGTCTCATCAAAAGCTGTGGAATGGATGGATTCGTTGATCTATTGGCGTTTTCGAACCAACAAATCATCCAATAATACTGTGATATAGTGATAGTGTGGATATTATATGCTCGTTTTAATGTGAGTTATTATCTGTACGTGGACTATTACTGGACACCAGCCGGTGTTGAGATCTATTACAAGAGAAATATGTTCTCTGTCTTTCTCTGGAGTTACCCTGGCTATACCCATATCAACAGTAGCTTATGGTAAGCAGGCAATGCCAGATGAATCTCAGGCTAGTAGATCGATGTGGAGGAGCCCTACTAAGCTTAAGCTATAGCTCATATCTACTTAATACGATATTGAATTAATTCTTAATTTGTCTCTGTATACTTGAATATCATGTTCCATCAACTAGTCACGAATACCTTGAATCAATGTATGGGTGGACGGGTGGATGAACGGAAATACGGGAAGGCAAGCAGACAGACAAGACACTTCAATGATCATGGTCACATATTTCAGGACCCGTGGCTTCCATTAAGAATCTAGTCCTTAATCCGAAAGGAAACTACACATGGATGATGTAGGAGCCATTTTTGGAAGCTGTACTCTGAATGTAAAGCCGGTAAGTGCTCTTTGACCGGATGTTGGGACATGAGTGCTGGTCGTAAGTCCCGGATGTAGTAAGATCTAATCCAATCAAATTGACCGGTACAGAAGCAGAGCTCAATGTTGAAGGATGTTATCTAATACTATATAGTAGACGGAGTGGTGGATTAGTTCCATGTACAGATGACCTCAGCTTCTGATACGGGGACCACGTCTGCATTCAAAGTAATTCTATGATTACGTATCAATAGAGTATTATCTGCAAAATCTTCATTTGTTTACCACACTCTATAATGACTTTCAAAAAGGAACGACCATTACCAAAAATATAATTGAAATCGTGGTGAATATAAAATACAATGACCATGAAAGAAATTAATGAAATTCAGAATATATCAAATAGGACTATCATGAAATATGAACAGTACTGAAGTAGCGAATATCAAACATAACTAGCATGAACTGCAGACAGTGATATGACGTTGAATATGCATTTTTATTGTTGGTCAAAGTTGATGGCATGTAATGTTCCACTTGTTTTGAAATGTCTTGCATAAGTACGATAACATCCAACATTCAACCAACAGTGGATAATAATGCACCTTAGGCAAAATACCTTGCGTTGTCTGTCAATTCCTGTAACACGTGACGAGTGAAAAGGATGGAAGCCCAGTGGCACTAATAGAAAAAAACTATGTTAATCAGTGTGCACACCAAAGATTTGCATTGATTAACCATTCCTCTGACATTTAAATCAAGGGGCGTCCATTGCCTCCATTTCCATATACAGATGTCTGCATGGGAGGTGAGCACTGCAGGGATAGCTTACAGCATGTACTAGCCGAGTTGTTGGTATTTAATACTATTTATAGTATCAGAGTTCAGTAGTGGGAAACAGTATTGGCTGTGTCTGACTTATAAATAACAGTACTGTACCTAAATAGCGTTAGTGTCCTTCGCCATTAGCGGCGTCCAGTGATCGATAACTTGAAATTCACTAATTTAAATCAGTATTTAACATTAATAATTAATTAATTTGTGAAGAAGAGCATCTTGAAGAATATGTCAGACATTGACAGTCTGAACTTCTAATTCAACTTTTATGATAAAGACCATCAATACACTTTGAAGAAGACCGGTTATGTGAAAGATAGAAAAATGTAGTGATTATATATCTTGAAGACGATGCCAGTTTCTGATTACAAATTTCTAATTAATCTTTCTATATAGATTATAAGAACAAATCTCATTCATTTTACATAATGAAAGACATTTTGAATAATTACTCATTATATATGGAGAAGAAATAATATCATTACTTGAGAAGGTCACGTATGAAATAGAGGTGGTTAGTTTATAAATTGTTTCGAAACAAGGTTAGTGAATCTTAAAGATCATTTGACAGATTGACGAATTGACATTTCTAATGCTGGCTATATTGCATCCCTGTAATGGTATTCTACAGTTTCAAGGACAATTTTGTTGGTTATTCTATACTACGACTTGAGTATTTTGAAACCAAAAGCCTACATTGCTCATAACAGAGTATAACTAGTGTCTTTTCCATAAATGTGAACTACAGCATTGCCGCTTTGCTCAATAATATAATGCTATATTAATAAGTTTTAAATTGTAGAATGCCATGATGTCATAAGTGTATGAAGTCATCGCTAAGATATTGGTGTAGTGTAATGGTGACACATGTTACCATATATTTCAATTTCGCTCACAGTATTGTCTATGCAGCATATGGTGTTACATTGACAATGTGTCTTATTACAGCTGACAGATAACACTCGATATTACCATAGCAACAAACGATATTACATGGTTTATATACGGTGTAATATTCCTACCAGACAGCGGTAGTAACACATCACATGAAGCAGCCAGAAGTTTAAACATGCTCCTTGACAGCACGGTTCTCTATTCAAGGGAATATTCCCATCAATGAATGAAGTGGTCGATATTCTCTGATGGTTTATCAACGGTATTACCAAAGGTAACGGTCAACCTATATATCTAAGATGCATGTATCATGTACGTATTTGACATGTAGTCACATAGAGTTAAATGTCGGTGAGGCATTTCTGAGGTAGACGTGTTGGACATCAGGTAAATGTTATCAGCCGCATACATATATCACTGCCGTATTCGTATACCGTTTATAGCTTTATCTGTCTGTCACTTTCATGAACAAGGCATGCGTGCAAGTCCTCTTGTTGACGTTATGTAACATATCATTGGTAGACAGACAAAGCGTCATTATGCATCAATGACATAGTAATTACACATCTATGGGCGTCGATCCAATCATAACCGAATAGTGCGTACCTTTACCACAGGTAGCAAAGTCTCTGAAATCTGCACACACGAATACTGAATTGATATTGATATTGCTAAATAGAACAAGCTATTCAGAAAGCGTGACGTTCTCAAACAGTTATTATAATTAGAGGTGCCCACACACATGATTGTCAAATTCTCATGTATACCTATTGTCTATAGTAATCACATTCTGTCGATGGAACTCAGTATCTTTCTCTCTTAGATCTTCCCCTACCCTACGATCTGTCATGTCATAGTAATAATACTATCATTGCGATAGGCTCGTGCAGCAACGATACGACTGACTACGAATAAAAACAAAATCAGGTGATGCGCTACAAACATAATTTATTATTATCATTATTATTTAAACAATAACGCAATGAATGTTGTATTTCAACATACTGTAAATCACTAAATTAATGCGAGTAGAATATTAATGCGAATAATGCGACCGGTATATGGTCGCATTTAATGGATGAGCATTAAACAAGTGCAGGCATTTCAGACCATGTTTTATAGCTCAGATACGATTGAATAATTTAATTAAACGTTATTAAAATGTTATTAAAAATTAATTAAACGTTAAAATATATGCTAGTATTAGTCTACTCTTACCACTCAAGTGAAACGTTACAAGCGGCAATCACCACTCGAGTAAAACGTTACAAGCGGCAATCAACTCCGACCTCGTTTTGCAATCAAGTGATGCAATGACTAGTATAATGGTCCTGGTAAATTAAGCAATCTAATAATGTATGTCTACTATTTCATTGTTACTTGTGTTTATCTATGAAACTATCATTTAATTAGCTTGAGAATGTATTTCCATGTCGATGCATCCAACTAATCTTGTTAACCTTGATAAACAAAAGTCTACTCACAATGTCTGAGGACACGTGTTGCCCTAGTCATCGCTAATTACTTGGCTCTATCCTATTTTAATTAGTCTTTACAACTAGTTGCGTTCGTAATTGCCGGTGAGCACGTTATAGTAGTACTTTTGTTCATTATGTGAGTGAATATTTTTTCCCCCTATTTAACAAAATTGCAAATGCGCGCAATTTAATTTCCGCGATTATGTCAATTATAGCATTTGCGCGAAATCTGCGTCCGCGAAATATGTCTTTTACAGTATACTGAATTCGAAAATGACTGCTGTAACAAACGTGACCAATGAACTCATATGTGGTATGAAGGTCGTGGTGGCAGTGTCCGACAACTGATTTTTCCCATTTGAATTGTTATTGAGGCAAGTACTCACTACGACGCATGCACATACAATCCGCACCAACAACGAGAATTTCATAATTAAAATTTCCCATAGTGGCTGCCATAGTTGAAACTACATTTAGTCACGTGATCCTCTAGCTTGACACTATGTTTGATCACGAAATATGTCAACAGACCATGATTGTATGCCTTTAAAACCAACAGAGTAAAACAATCCTATTTTCCTAAAAGCATACCCATTTTAAGCCGCTACTGTAACCATTATCATTTTACCAAATACATGAATTACATTTTATCAAATGTCACATGTTCACCGGTCGTACGATGTTATTCGTCTTATTAAATGCTTACCATGTATGTTGTATCCCGTTTACGTTTGCCTTTAACTCTCTCCAGGCAACTGTAGATTCCCTAGAGGACAGTGCCTGTGCCTAATCCAGCAGGGAGAGGGTTAATGTTATATGTGCTAGGTTCTGTATGGTGTAAACCACATAATACTAGGAAGGGAATAACTTTTGATCTTACATTGCCCTATCTGTATGGTACACTTAGTGGTGATGCGAGTGACTGCTAACTGTACTATGTGTAATAATATTAGGGGGACATTTGACCACTATATGTAATTATTACAGATCACTTTGAGGTGAAATTCACCACAGCTACATGACCTTGTAGAGCAGACCCAGTATGTCTGCATTGCTCGTATTCCACGTATAGTCGCTCACATCAACACAAAGTGTAATTTATTACTGATAGCAGCATTATTACAGATATCTGTACAACATAGGCTACTTGTAAAATCTTCTAGTAGATCTAGAAAACACTGGGTTTTTTTCAACTGACAAGACACAGATTCTGGTGACACAATATTGATCACAAATCAATGTCATTTTGATTTTCAGATGTGTTGTAAAAGGCAGTATGTAGATCGCCAAAAATGTTTATGTTGAAAACGTTTAATTGACTTGCTGTTTTGCATTATGTTGTTTCAACCTATAGCTAGTTGATGGCTCAGTCTGACAGGTCACTTGTATTTAAACCATATATAACATTGCATGATTGTTGCATCAGGGTTTAGGATGAGGTTTTCAATATGACAAAACTTTAATAAAAAAAAGAAGTCCAGGGTGTTGTTTTATGAAGCTCTTTTATCTAGTATGAGACCATAACACTTTCATATTTATCAGCAAGATAGATAGATAGATGGATGGATGGATGGATGGATGGATAGATTAGATTATATATATATATATATTGATAGATTAGATAGATATATAGAGATAGATAAATAGATAGATTAGATAATATATACATAGATTAGATAATATATATATAGATTAGATAATATATATAGATTAGATATATAGATAGATAGAGATAGATAGATAGATAGATAATATAGATAGATAGAGTGAGTGATTATGGAGTTTAACGTTGCAGCGGGAATCTTTCACCCATTTGCGACGAAGATAGATAGATAGATAGATATGGAAGTGTTGTGGTCTCATAGTGGAAACTTAGAGCTTCATGAACAGGTGCCCCATGGAGCTGATTTAGACTTCTCAAACAGGGAGAGGGTAAAAAAGTTTGAAAGGGCATGCGACAACAGCTGCCTGAAAACATTACACATTGAGCCATGTTTGTATACAAATACCACTGCTTGTAGGTTACAGTAAACATGCACTATGACATTATATTTTGCATAGATAAATACATAGTACATTTATGAAGCACATGCCTTCATGCTAATGCATGCTTAATGTGCTATTATTCCAGTCAATGGATCAATGTGCACTCATTTTACCTTCTCAACTCCATGGAGAGTATACAACCCAAGTTTGAGGTACTAGAAGGTTAACATTCACAATTCCATCTCATAATGGCAATGCAGTTATCCTTGGTCTTGTCAGTACCAGCCGATGCTCGTAGGTTTACTGCAACATTCAGCGCTACGGATGTTGCAGGTTTCCTCCTGCCCTAAACTGACAAGTCGTGATAAAAGTGAAAGAATCTTGAAAGCGACTTAAAACCCCAATTAAAAATAAAAAATAGAAATAACTATTCTCATTAATATTATATCTTATCTAACACCTTATATGCACATTATATTGCATGTCATTTCTTAGCACTTCATTCTAATGCTAATGGTCTCACTCTAACCATTTTTATTCCATGTTCTTTTAATGAAACATGCTCTTAGTTTTAAATTATTAACATTTGAATAATTGGGAATAAAGACCTATGAAACGGCTATCTGAACCAAGAATAACGTCTCAAGAAATTTGTAGGTCACAAGGTCTTTGCGATTTATTATTTTATTTATGACCCCTAAAAACGGGTGATTGGGGGGTGGGGATCTTTTAAATGTTGTGAATGAATTTTACATATGGTTACTGCTTTTTTCCCCACCAGGATTATATATTTGGCACTGTCTATGTACTTACTTTAGGATCATTTTAGCTTATAGTTGCATTGCTTGCTAGAGCTATACAACATTTTGCCATATGCCAACAGGCCCTTGGCAGGTTTTAAAAGCGACTTTCTTGATATTTACTCGCCTTAAGTTTAGAAATCCTGCAGCGACGTTAATCTCCATAATCACTCACTCACTAAGTTTAGAAAGTATTAATTTTTCAGTATTTTATAAGGATGTTTTTCTTTTCATTTGCTTAAAACTTGTTACTTCTGCATGGTGCCATTTCAAAGTTATATTTTCCTTTACCGTATTCACTGTATTAAGTGCCCCCAGTGCAATTTGCACTCCTTCCCAACTTTGCATTCAAAGTAACTCTTATAAGCTTAATAAAACAGATGATTTCCCCCAGGTTTGCACTAAGTGGCAAACTATACTTAACACTAATATTAACTGGAAAATTGTTCTAATACAATATAGAACATGTACTAAAGATACTGATTTCCAATACAGATTTTTGAATAGAATAATTTTCACTTAAAAATACCTATCTTATATGAATCTAGTTGATAATAATTTATGCTCTTTTTGTGAAGTTGAAATTAAAAGTATACTTCACCTGTTTGTACACTGTATACATGTCAAAAACTTCTGAACTAGTTTACAGACTTAAACCTGAAACACATTTTATTTAATCAATATTCTATCCTTTTTTGGCTTCCCTTCGGGTCATACCTTTTCTAATAATATTACAATAGCAGCATACAATTTTACTTTGCACACAATTTTAAATATACAATATGACTACATTGGTTTTCAGCTTCGAAATCATATCTAGAACATGTCAGTTGATATCAAGATGTGTAGTGTCTACACAATATCGCGCTCCCATGTCATACATAGCATGTTTACAATCTAGTAGCATTTACATATATATTTATATTTTAAAGTGGTTGATAATTCATTAAATAAGTTGTTGTGTCCCCTCCCCTGCGTCCGGGACACTAAAATACTGTGAATATGGTATGCAGTGTTTTTGTAGTTTATACTTTAAGAAAAGTTCTTATCTGTTGTATATTTCCTTGCTTTTTTTCTCCATACAATTCTTATTTTGGTCTTCATCTGTTGCTGCTAGTACTATTGATTTGGTATTGGTTATATATTGGTAAAGTACATACTTTTTATAAGATTTCTTTCCATTGCTCAATGTGAATTAAATAAAAAATATCAGATATTGGAAGCAATGCCATGTTTGTTAGCTTATTAATTAAAGTTTTGCTATTGCTTTTTGTAGATTTATTCTAAAACCCAGGTATGCAAAATGTATTATACAAATGTCAGAACCAAGAATATTAAACATTAAAATTTCACAACTTCCATGAGATATTTGGTGTTGGCTTTCATTGTTCTTTGTATTTTGTTGGTTACTGCCTGTGCACACGTATTATAGTTTGGTTAGATTGGGCCAATTGATGTGAATCATGTTTTATTCATCTCGTGGAAGAGGTTGACCTACCTGGTTTGAGCATGTTCAGTGAGCACCTTGCCATACATTGAACTTGTTTCAGTGCTGATGCCTTGGAACAGAATGAAAAGCTCGAGTTTGAAAGGAACAAGGAACGATTCCTATTTCTGAAGGTATGTTGCTTTATCACATTTGTGTTTGCCTTTGATAATCAAGTTGTCTTTTCAATGTGCTCATGGCATGTTTCACAAGTTATAGGGTATCATTAGTTTTAAGTCATCTTTAACCCTCTCCCTCTTGGAAGCCCTAAAGAGCCCTGTCTGTGCCTAATCCAGCAAGGAGAGGGTTAAATGTATTCCATAGCAATGTCGTATTACCCAGGAAATCATCAAACTCTAGTGTCCTAGACTTGACAATGTCAGCTGTGTCCTAGACTTGACAATGTCCACTGTGTCCTAGACTTGACAATGTCCACTCCTAGACTTGACAATGCCCACCATGTCCTAGACTTGACAATGTCCACTGTGTCCTAGACTTGACAATGTCAGCTGTGTCCTAGACTTGACAATGTCCACCATGTCCTAGACTTGACAATGTCCACTGTGTTCTGCAGTGGGGAGCCAAGGCCTTGAAGAACATGCTGATTGTCCCTCCCGGGTCTGGCATTGTCCATCAAGTCAACCTGGAGTACCTGGCCAGAGTTGTCTTCAATCCCGACGGAGTTCTCTACCCTGACAGCGTGGTGGGCACAGACTCGCACACTACCATGATCAACGGCCTGGGGGTGGTTGGATGGGGTAAGAATTCACCTTGAGGAGCCGAATCGTACTCAAAATGGTAACATGTAGGTGGAGCTTTAAAAGTCCTAAATGACCACTTGTTTTTGGCATACCATAAGCGTTGGGTGCTTTACCTCTGGTTGGATGACGAGTGCCATTTTCTACCACTGAAGATGCACAGCTATTTTCTTGTCATTGTGATTGATTTGTATACTCTTTTTAGGAATAAGTGACATTTATTTGCAATTTATTCTCCTGTTTTGCAAGGCACCACCCGACAGCTGACATCTGTACTGATATCGGCAAATAACATCACACATCTGTGTGTAGTGAACATCAGATATTTTAGCATATCTCCAGCAGGGAGTCAAATAAAACTTTTCTTGTATCCCTGAATCATTCTTGAATGTGAGCTAAAGCATTGCAGACCGATCACAATGCAACACACGCTCTGGTAACATGGTGTGTCTCTGTGTGCAGGTGTTGGCGGTATAGAAGCCGAGGCGGTGATGCTGGGCCAGTCTATCAGCATGGTTCTGCCGGAGGTTGTGGGCTACAAGCTGACTGGATCACTGACGTCCCTAGTCACCTCCACTGACGTCGTCCTCACCATAACCAAGGTAATGATACATAACAGCCAGATGCAATGTTTAACTAGTTGACTTGTTGTTAGGTAAATATCTTTTTTAATGATATCCCTGTTTTATTTGTAGGTTTTATGATATTAGAGCAATGTGCCATACTGCTTAACATCCGTTAAAACATTACATGTTGTTGAAAGATTTCTGCAGCAATACTGAGTATCAAATGAACAGTGCTTCACTAACTCTTGTAACCATGTCACATGAATATCTCCGTCACTAATACGTGCCTTGTTATTCTTGCAGCATCTACGTCAGTTCGGAGTCGTTGGAAAGTTTGTGGAATTCTTCGGACCAGGTGTGGCAGAACTGTCGATCGCAGACCGGGCCACAATCTCCAACATGTGTCCCGAGTACGGCGCTACAGTCGGCTTCTTTCCCGTGGACGAGATGAGCATCAGCTACCTCAGACAGACAGGTGAGTTAACGTAAAGTACTCTGTCTTAAGAGTATGTTGCAGGAGTTGACTGTTTGCTATCTTAAACAAACAAGAGTTAGAAATTACAGACGAATAATGGAATTCTTTTTGTCTTTGCAGGCCGTGCTCAAGAGAAGTTAGACTTCATAGAGGCTTACATGAAAGCAAACAAGATGTTCCGAGATTTCAACAATACTGCTCAGGATCCGATATTCACCCAGGTAAACATTTCCCCCAAGTCAGACGTGTTTTCCTACTTGAGTCACCTTCACTCCAGCACCACCAAATCGTAAAGCCATAATTAACCCACACTGCCAGAGCCCTGTGCAAATTCACTTGATAAATTCTAGAAAAGAAATGTGTGTACATTGAGAGTAACATCATCTGGGTTGTTGCTACTAGTAGGCTGTCCACCTAAACATGTGTCGTCACAAATGGGTGAAAGATTACCGCATCAACATTAAGCTCCATAATCACTGACTCACCCAGAGATCTTACAGGCATGGCAGATTTCCGCAGACTCGCGGAAATTCGCTGATTTATCCAGAGGTCGATTTATTTGCCCATGGCATGTCTTGGGGCCTGCGGACGGGGCTTTTTTTCCCGCCAACAGCACAATTGTCTGTCGCCATGCCTAATGTTGCTTATCGGCCATTGTCATATTTGGGTACAAGATTCCCGCTGTGAGGTAAAACAATACCTCACTCACTTACTTGTAGGCCAGGGTGAAGAAACGCAGACTATGATATTGTCATGTAAGACACAGACGCATTGTGTATGTATTTATGAACTGGAAGTGATGGTAGACTGCCTCCTGTACAGGTGATTGAGCTGGACCTGTCCAGTGTCGTGCCCTGCTGTTCTGGACCCAAACGTCCCCATGACCGTGTGTCAGTCTCCGACATGAAGTCTGATTTCGAGTCCTGTCTCAACACCAAAGCAGGATTCAAGGTAATAGATGTTTTAATAGTGTTCTAACTTACCGACTGATTTTGTCTTAAGGCTTGCAACATCTTTCCACTTGGACATGATTCTTCTTATCGTATGCTCAGATATATTGTGCCTGGTGAACTATATCCAGTGGAAGTTGCGAAGATCAACCCAGCAAGAGCCAAAATCTCCTTTAATTTGATACTTAATAAAACATTTAATCTCCAGACCAGTTCGATAATTTTTGTTGTATTTATCTTTCTAGGGCTTTGGGCTTGCCCCCGACAAGCTGCAGACCACGATGCCTATAGTGTACGAGAACCAGGAGTACACGCTGACTCACGGGTCTGTTGTCATCGCAGCCATCACCAGTTGTACCAACACCAGCAACCCGTCCGTCATGCTGGGCGCAGGTGGGTACACTTGTCACCTCCGTCACATTTTTATTTTGATTTTTTTTTGATTGGGGTTTTAAGTCACTTTCAAAATTCTTTCACTTATCGCACGACTTGTCAGTTTAGGGCAGGAGGAAACCCACAACATCCGTAGCGCTGAATGTTGCAGTAAACCTGCGAGCATC
>JAUTBT010042201.1:0-17070 GCA_032361225.1 Lepetodrilus schrolli | reverse complement strand
GCTTAGTTCGATAATGCCTCTGTTCACCCAGCAGAGAATGGGTACCCGGAAGGATGAGATGGACATTTGAATGATAATTATTATGATAAAAATAATTATTTTTATAACCAAAGTAAACCAGGGAATCAAATAACTATGGTCTGAATAATATTTTTAATGCTTCTTTATTTATTGAAAATATCCAGAAATGTTAATAAACATGTAGAGACTACTCGCCATTATTCACAATATCCTTGGTGTGATGTTCGTACCTCAACACTCCTATTTTAGACGTCTTCACATTATAAACATTGTCTGAAGAGCAGAGACTACATTTGATAGTATGGCCTTTAGATAATGCACTTCCAAATTTAATAGAGCTATATGTAATTTAATATTCCATAATAACCGTGGAAAATAGCTGATCCTAACAGAGTCAATATCACTTTTCACCATGCTCCCGAGACTGATGTAATTCTGAGCCTCCTATGGAAGTAGAAGACATCTACTGACGTAGTAGTATTGCTCACGTCAAACGCCAGACAGATTATACCGACTGTTGGAAGTCTCTTCATAGCAGATAACAGTTCCGCTGGATGAACATCCTTTATTGAATGGAGACTTACGTAATAGTAAGGCTTACACTATGTAAGACTCTTCTTCCCGTTCTAAACAGTTTGAGATGATCTGCTGACTGTTCGTATTATCACACGTCTTCCGTGATGGTTTGGTTATCCCAGCGCTCCACAAACTGGACACCCACCTCGTCAGCTGTACTCTCAGCTAGCCAATGGCCAGACTCACGTGGAGAGTGGACAGCGGACATGTGTCATTGTGTGTAGACGGCAGATGCACAGACACGGATCATGCGGCAGAGGAACGGTGGCGACACACGACCTGGTGACCATAAGGTGGGTCTCATGCTGTCGAACATTTGAAAAATATATATATATATGTATACGACTTTTTCTTATTCATATGTAAACATTGATTCATTGATTTGTATTTGTTTGCTCGTTATTATACATGAACATCTACTGGTATTCATTCATTCGTGCATTTATTTATTTATTTATTTATTTACTTATTTATTTATGTATTTATTTATTTATTTATTTATTTATTTATTTACTTATTTATTTATTTATTTATGTATTTATTTATTTATTTATTTACTTACTTACTTACTTACTTACTTACTTATTTACTTGCTTACTTACTTACTTACTTATTTATTTATTTATTTATTTATTTATTTATATATTTATTAATTATTATTATTTGCTTTGAGAATAGTTGACTATCATTCGCAAAGTGACGGTGTCCACAACTGCAAGGTTGATCCAATGATTATCCATCTTAACAACAGACTACAGTGATGACACATTGGTGATACTATCCCCATCATAATGCGTATCAACGGGGGAAAAAAGCTGTCTTCATGATCATCACTGATGTTTTTATCTAGCTCAGTGGCGGATCTAGACCCATTTGCAGGGGTGGGGGTGGGGGTGAGGATGTGATGGGTGGTGGTAGTCGTCTCAATCTATATATTTCAAATCGGTATGAATATTGAATGCCGATGGCCTATGATCTTATTAGTTATTTATTGGTTCCGACGAATTCACGCCGTCGGAAGTCTATCAATATAAGCATAATGAAATACGATTTCCCGTCATCCACAGAACAAAACTTAACATTTTTAGCACATGACGAGAGCATATTCTATGAAACATCAGATGAAACAAAACAATGTATATAGTCCTATCCCCGGTCAATGAGTTGCTATTAAAACTAAAGGATTAAATTAAATTCCATATGAACGTTGGCTATACTTAAACATGGTTTTCAGCTAGATACTGTAACATGATCTGAGAGGCAATCCCAAGTTAACGAGGAATATCTCTATCGTGTAGACTGTTTCTGATTAATACTGCGACAGTAACCATAAAGTAAACTATTACGAGGCCATTAATAATTTAATACGAATCCGCCAACGAGAAATTATCGTCTTTATTTCCTTGATCAGTTAAAGCAACTCTCTGACGGATATTTTGCCATTTGTAAATTTTATCTAAATAAAGCATATATATGTTCAATAATACTTTGTTGAAATTTCAACAAAGGGAATTCTGTGTTTTAAAATTATGTTTATTTTCGTTTTCAGGGGGACCATTCATTTTTTATACAAATTTAATTGCTGCAAAAAAAAAAATGTATAGTAGGGGCTTATATATAATTATATTATAATTAAGTATATAGTATATAACTATATAGATATATAGTATATAATTCCTATAGTAAGAAACGTTCAAGTGGTTAATTTACAGTTCATCAATGAATTTAATGTTATGGAAAGCAATGGCTTCACCCTTGTGTCGCCGTTAGAAAAACGATTCTTTATATCGTCCGTGAGCATGGGCTAATTCCAAATATCGTAATAATTTAAAACATAAAGCGTATTCTCCAAATGTATTACATGCTTACAATCATTGAGCCGATGGAAAACACTGTTTCGAAGGTTTCTTGCCTTGGAGTGTATGCAAGTGAGGAAAGTAGACAAAATATATCAAGCAGAGGATATAAGCAGGCAGCCGAAGAGTATTGGTTCTCATTACGCATGGCACCTGATAGGCATTAACAAGTTGCTTACAATATCAGAATGGAACATTAAAGGCATACCATCACGGGTTTATTTACATATTTTAAGGACAAACGTATGTTTACATGGAAGCATGTACATTTGATGTGTCTACACGAGTATATTGGGTAACCAACTACATTTTCCGCACATCCCACTGGTTTTCAATATTCCATATTTTAGTAGTTTTAATATTTATAGTGTATGTAGCTTTATTGGTACTATTGGTCGTGAATGGTTATTTTGACAGTGTTCAATTATTAATGTTATCCCCATTAGTCTTTTAGACTAAAGACAAATTGAGATATTACAGTACATTGCCAACTGATTATTTGAGTGTTACAAGAAATGTAAATTGCAATGGTATTTTACCTATCCTACAGCGGTGAAAAGATATTTGGAGGTACAAAAGCGTTTAATCTGTGATTGTATGCCTTTAATGTGCTTATGTGGTAGTTTTACATCTAAGTAATATGTGCTTACGTTTGGTAGAGATCTAGTTTATAACTATAAATTTGAAAAAGCATGAAAGCCCCCAAAAATAAATTATTATTGTCATTTCAATTTGTAAGCACTTACTATTTTTGCTAGCATATTAATTACGCCACTGGTGAGAGGGTTGCTTTAAAGACTACAGTATAAATATGACCCGCAATGACTCATATGACATGTTCAGTAAACTCTAGCGCTAACGAATGTGTATACAGTAGCTTGTTTCAATGTTCACTGCGACCTTAAAGCCACCGCACACGAGAGTAAGTTGTCATTCGTGTCAAGATTTATCAAACACGAAAGACATTTGACTTTCGGTTACGAATGACAAAATACTTGAAAGCAAAATTTCGTCGCACACGGAAAGAACATGGCATTCGTGGCAGTTTACTTAATTAACGACACAGCAATCCGTACAACAACAACATTTTTACAATATGCCTTAGTTAATATTATCTCACTTCTACCGAACGGCTGGGTTCGAGCCTTGTTCATGGTATCGTGTAGCATTCTTGAACGAAGTGCTTAGATTCACACTGTCCCAGGCCACCAAATTGTGAATGGGTACCCGGTAGGAATTGTGAATATAAACCTTCTAGCGCCTTAATCGGCAGCTTGGGTCGTATACTCCCCAGAGAGTTCCGAAGGTTAAATGAATGTACATTGATCCATTGACCGGGGAAATAATATACAAGTAATAGTTATCATCTTAAATATTAGCATTGGATTATAAATCTGTACACCAGTTTCGTATTCAGTATTAATTAATCACGGAATAATAATGTAGTAGAGTCATGTTCCTATCTTTAATAAATTACACTTTGATATTTTGTACCGAATGTAGAAGATTGTGATTCTTCAGTATTAATCTAGATACGGTATATGATATGACGGCGTGGATATATACTATGCCTAAAGCGTATCGTATCGTGTAAGACATCAAGCACATTATGAAACATTGTGAATACCTCGGAGAGCATTAGACTGTATAACGAATTTGAGAAGATTTAATTATACCAGCATCAGTACCCTGAAGACAATACCTGAATGTACCTTCTAAATATTACAGGACAGTACCTTCCAGAAACTATAGAAACAGTACTATTCGCCGAATCCACTAGGCATTACAATACCGTATTCGGTACAGGATAGATACTAGAGAACGGTATCCACTAGACACTACAATATGTACCAGCAGGGCACTACATAACGTTACCCTTTAGACACTACAATAGGTACCAACAGGGCACTATATAACGTTACCATTTAGACACTACAATAGGTACCAGTAGGGCACTACATAACGTTACCCTTTAGACACTACAATAGGTACCAGTAGGGCACTATAATACGGTGCCCTTTAGACACTACAATAGGTACCAGCAGGGCACTATAATACGGTACCCTTTAGACACTACAATAGGTACCAGCAGGGCACTATGTTATGCCACTCACTACTACATGATGGTACCCGTTATCGACACTACTGTTATGGTACAATTTATCCACTATATAACTGTACCCTCTAAACATTACTTTACTGTACATCTATCCACTACAGGACGGTACCCGCTATCCACTATAGAACGGTACTCACTAGATACTACAGTATAGTATTACAGACAAATCCTGTCGTTGTTGTCTTGATCTTGACTTACTCGGGTCGGACAGATCGTCAACAAAGAGAGGGAATATTTGGATTGAGAGGGAGACAACTGGTGTGCTTAATGCATGTGTAATCTTCATTAATCAAGTAATCCATGATTAATATACTTCCTTGGTATTAGGAAAGTATTAAGATTTACGCCGGTAAACGTAAGCTCGCGAGAGGATAGAAATTAAAATGATCATAGAAAAAAATGTTTCGTGTAAAGTTAACACAGAAGTTCAGGTTCTGGAAGAAAACGATTCTACAACAACTATGTATAATGGTAAGTCCCGCACGTCCAGGTTAGTATATTGAACAAGTACAGTCTAATCCATGTAGTCTAGTACAGTCTAATTCATGTTGTCTAGTACAGTATATAATCTAGGCAAGCTGGTACACAATACGTGTATAATTACTAAATGTATGTCTCCAATTGGTTCCGGGTATACATCACATATAGTTTTCGTGCAGTGCTTACTCAAACGTGTCATGGTAGAACATGTCTGTACCTGGTGCCTGTTATGTCTTAGTTATTCTGATAATAGGCAGTTCAATACCAACGTAAGCAGTATCGTGTATTGACATAAAGGACAGAATGACAGTGCAGTGTTCAGGCCGTTAAATGAAACTATAAATAATACATGGTGTCGTGTACACACACACACACACACACACACACACACACACACACACGTTATACATCACACCAATACGTTCATATACTAGTATACACATATTACAATGGATTGATGTATGTTCATTATCAATCTGACGACAAATCTCACGTCTGGGCCCTGCTGTACGAAAGGCGTAACTCTAAGCAATGGATATTGCAGAAAGGTTACTTAGAGTCATGCCGTTTCGTACAGAAGGAGCCGGTGTATAGGTAGTACCCTTGTGTCCTTGTATCATACCTTGTATGAATTTCTTCTGCAAAATATTGCGGCTGTTTGATGAGTTCATGAAATGTATCCAGCTGTACGAATGTTATTAACACTATACTAGTATATATGTTAATTAATACATGAAACAGGTGGTCGGTAATAACACCTGTATTGTATTAACAGCCATCCATTAAATATCAACATCTACCATTTAGAATATGTGATTTTAAAAGCATGATTTTTAACTACTATTTATTATTTTATTTATATATTAGAAAACGACAGTATTACAAACATAATGACATTTGAAAGTTGTCATTGAAGAAAAATAAGTACTTTCCTATGTTCAGAGTGACGAGTGACGTATATTACAATCAAATCATCAGCGTATATGCACAGAGGTGTCGCACAGTCATCCGGCCTCAAACCACCACCTGTTCCTACCAGCATCCATCATCAACTATTACCACAGGTGTAAAGTACCCACTCTGGATAGTTGCTTCTTGTCGACTATCGTTAACTCGAGTCTATCTGTAATAAGGCTCCATTTGCACATGACTGAAATACCTGGTCCCTTGCAGCCAGGCGTCTCCACGTTGGGAAGGATGCGCTTCAGACCTTTCAAGACGTTAGAGCTGTTGCTACTGATTCTGGTTGTGTGGGCCGTCTGCAGTATAGTACTGTGGAGAATTCGTGGATCGTGTACCACCTTCCATCCAGTCAAGCCGTGCAGTGAGGCCGTTAATATCAGACCTCACCCACAGCACCATCCTGTGGAGTTCCAAGCACCTGTAGAGCCTATGCACCCAGGGGAAGTAATTGCTGGTCCTGCACGTGTCAACAACAGCACGCCGGTGTACGTCGTGGAGGAGCACCATGAAGGTCGGTATTGTTCTCACCAACTGATCAATTTGTATGTGAAGTTTATATTCGGTCCTTGTATACATTCTCCGGAGTATTCTTGGAATAATTTTTTTATTTCAATTTCGATGAATTTGAACCTAAAAAAAATAGGTGTAGGTGTCAGAAATTCTGCAATCTTCTAAATTTATTTTTCACGCTTCCAAACTGTTGATCTTCAGTTCCAATTATTTCGTTGCGCAATGCACATATCTAGATATATATCTAGATATATATCTAAATCTCTCTCTCTCTCTCTCTCTCGTTATCTTTATATTAAACCCGTACAATTCGATAACAAATCAAATTTGTCAGTCAAAATAACACTTATAAACGTGTACACACACGCGCATGCACACACACATACACACACACACACACACACACACACACACACACACATTTATCTTGTAATTGTAATACGAGCGTCTATCTGTATTAATAGAAAGAAATTAAGTTTAGAAAAAAAACGACAATTTATTTTGGATTAGTTTCATATTCGGATAATGAAAAAATATATATAATGTAGTAGATTTCATTATCCGGAGTGGTTTTAACGTTTCACATTTCGAAAATATGAGTACTTTGGCAACTTTTTTAGTTAATAAATGATAATAAGTATTGCAAACTTTTAATTAAGGAGTCATTAATCATATTTCAAACTTCTTCATGCATTCATATTAATATTTAGGGGAATGAACAGTTCAAGCAATCGGTTTCTATGAAGTAGATTTATAGGCAGTATATGTGTTCAGGTCTTCATTTGAGTATATTGCGCAAGATCAGGACAGTTTTATTTGACTAGACTGAATATGTTCTCACGAATCGTAGACAATTTCCTGTGAATATAGGGATGATCTAGTTTGGACCATAGCCATTGTGTAGTATTGTATTAATAGTTTGTGAATGACTGAAACACTACAATATTATTTTCACGTTCAAGTTAATTATCGTGTACGGATGTAATCCAAAGGATGTTGTTATGGTGGCACAGTGACGTCACAGTGACGTCAGTGACATGATCATGTTCCTGAGGTCATTCCAGCCACTGTAGTAATGACAGTCGATCTATCTTCACCGCAATATGTATCCTTGAGTGGCCGGTTTTCGGTCACATAACAAATTGTTGTTTGTAGCATGCGATCGACGTCCGTAATCTAAGGAATGTTATACTTACCAGTATTAGTCGTCTTTTCCTTTTAAAACTGCACAATATGTTACGTTTATTGTAGTAGTGTTTATCGACACCAAGAGATTATGTCCAGCATGTAAAAATAATTCGGTTAAAGTAACGTCGCCTATTTACAGTCATGAAGAAAAAGAAAATTGTCAAGATTGTAACAAATTAGTGTCCCCTTTTGGCAGTAGCTCTATTAGTCATAATCTAAAAACTATTATATAAATGACTATAAAATAAATAGTTTACATTGTCAATGATTTGAAATTTCAATTCAATGTGACCATTTATATGATAAAACAGATAAGGATTGTCCCAACTTAGCATCCATAGATTGCATCACATGGATAATTGTATTTTAATTTGACAATAGAGATGTAAATATAGCAGACGACAGGACGATTGAATGACTATGTAATAAGTTTATGTTTTGATTCATTTAAACATCGTGAAAATATTGCATTAGTGAAACAACATACAAAAACGAACGTATGCATATGAATAGCATGAACTTACTGTTTTTAACTTGAATGGACACATTTTTGGAAAAATGATCAAGTGTATGGTCCTTTTATTGTAACCCCGGAAGTCGTGACATCATATCTCGTTCTTGCAAGCGAGAATTCAATCTCAAAATGACTGACTGTAAATAGGAGTCGACCGGAATTAGGTGGGCGAACGATACTGTAGTAATATAGAATATGGACATTGAATCACATAATGTTTCTATGCAACATTTTAGTTCTACGGTACTGGTTTGACGCCGCGGAGCGAGGATTAATACCAGGTTCCGGAAACATATTGGTAAGTAGCCTATCTTTCATTGCAGGAAGCTCGCATAGAAATGTATACGTATGATTAATTAATATTGTATTCAAACGATGGGAAACGTGCACTGTATCATTATTTCAATTTGATTTATGAGCATGGTTCAAATGTATAATATGTAGCTGGGTGTAAACTAATTATGCTCCTACTTGTCTTGGCCAGAGGAGTTAGCACTTTGGTTCAGTCGGTAGAGAGTTGTACTCACAATCCCGCAATTCGGGTTTGAATCGGGTTTGGCATGGTCCTGTTACGTATCTACTAGTATTCAAGGTTTCTCAAGGAAATACTAAGTCCGTACAGTGTAGGAAAATCTCCAGCTTGTAGGAAATTGTATATTGTAGGCTAACTTAACGCAATAATTAATTAAGTCCATCAATAGATCGTAGGCAAACTTAAAACAAGAATTAATTAAGTCCATCAATAGATTGTAGGCAAACTTAAGACAAGAATTAATTAAGTCCATCAATAGATTGTAGGCAAACTTAAGGCAAGAATTAATTAAGTCCATCAATAGATTGTAGGTAAACTTAAGACAATAATTAATTAAGTCCATCAATAGATTGTAGGCAAACTTAAGACAAGAATTAATTAAGTCCATCAATAGATTGTAGGTAAACTTAAGACAAGAATTAATTAAGTCCATCAATAGATTGTAGGCAAACGTAAGACAAGAATTAATTAAGTACATCATTAGATTGGCCAGTGTTGACTCTTTCAGTTGGAAGGAAGGAGGAGAAGATTGTCACAGACAGACTGGAGATAGATATTTGTATTTTCCCTTCCAGCTCCACATAGATGGGCATTCTGACGGAGCGACACCGTTTATGTGGGAAAAGGTTCCGCTATTCCGCCTGCCACGTAATAGAGGGGAAATAACCAACATGATGCAGCAGAACGACGTGTTTATTGCAGTAAGTAGAAGAAAAATCATGTAAGGAATAGCATATGCATATGCATAGCTTACTGAGTAGCCTACCATGGCGTGCCATATGGAAGCGGCATCATTGAGCATATGGACATTGCTTGGATAATTGTTTTAATGTTTGCATTTAAGTAGTATTTTGGATAAATGAAAGTAAATACGTCTTTTGGTATGAGGCGACCACATTCCGGGCCACGGAGCGGGCTTATTGTTAACTACTACATTTCCTGAAGATTTACAGAGGTGATGGTTGGTTGGGGTTCGATGTTGCACAATTGCTTAAACATGAATAGCGATACAGTAGTATAGGGACCCGATACATCTGTAAGTCCGGTGGATGAGATACTTTTACCGCTACAATAGCTTGGAAACAGATGTACGCATGTATTAAGAAGATGAGTATTAATTATTTTCTTTTCAGGCTGCGGCTATGACTGGACTTATAAACAGATACATCTGGGTGTGGCCTCCCTGGGACACGGGCAACGGCGAACACCCGGACCAAGTAGACTACCGGAAGATGGACGTCAAGGCCGGAACTACTTTCAGGACGGTCAATGGGTATCGAAAACTCGAACTGTGTGCCTGTTTTACTTCCTCCGAGAAAACTAATTGCTACATGAACAACGTGACGGCTGACACGGACACCGATGAGGAAGGTGAAGAAGGTGTCCCCATGGAGGAAGCTGACTGCACCTTCAGAACCACGGGAGTCATTGAGATTGTCAGTGAACGTCAAGCAATATTGCTGATGAAGTCAAGAACGTGGATCACCCCCAAGGATAGTGTTATTCTGGACATTGATGAGGATTACTACGGTTGCGAAGCCTCCGTCCTGCCATTGTACGATACTGGTTTGAATGAGGCCAAAGTCAGGGACGTCAGTATGTGGATACAGCTACTTAGCTGTGCCAGAAACACCGAGGACGAGAGAACGATTGACAACTGGTATCATTCTGTCATTCAAACAGTCATCGACTACCTATCCTTCTGCAAGGGTGTTCCAGGTAATACATGCACGGTGAAAGGGATAGGTGCCGCCTTGTCAAAGCTGGTTCCCGAATTTTTACTTGACCTAAGGAATCGGGATGCCGGTACATTTTGTAAGAATAATCCTCAGTTTGTTCTAAAGATGTTGCTATCGCATCTGTCTTCTATGACTGTCGAGCAGCTGCGGGCTCTGGCGGAAGTTGGGGTCTGCCTGAACATGTCTCCAAAGACCATGGAATTCCAAGAGAAGGACAACATGCGAGTGTGTGATGGCTACAACCGACCCAATGAGACAATGGTTGTTTTCCATACTCCCGATCTGGAGGAGATAGACGAGAGGACAGAAAGTCTGGAAATGATTCTAGATTCTCGGAAGTTTAATCCTAGTATTGTCACAATATGTCGTTCGACAAGGGATGGTTACACGCCAAAGAAACATTTCAAGACGATAGAATCCGACGTTCTGGAAACATTAATTAATTCATTCCCAGGAATATCGGAGAATAACATATTTTATGATGAAGATTTATTAGGAGGGACTTTTGGATGGCCAGGCAGGCATTGACGAGGGGTGGTTTTAGTCTTGGTGTTGGAATTATCGCACAAACATGTACTATTTTGCAAAACGCGTCTACTGTATTTAAAATAGTATATATTGGCCAATTTACCTGACCATTCGAAGTGTAATTAATTAGGAAATAAAGATAGTTCTATAATAGTAAAACATCTGGAAAAAAACATCATACTTGTCGGGCAAATACATTTGTATCAATAGCGTTTTCAACCATCGCAATAGTATTGCAATAGTAGAATTGGCCTCAATAGTCGCCCATAACGTATAGACTTGTTATTGGGTGCGTCTCAAACCATTGTATACAAACATACATGTACGTATACACAGGATGCTATGAGCATAGATACAGCGTACAAGACGACACGTACTGTTCTACTGTTCCCCCGTTGCACAGAACAATTGTAGCTACAATTGATTGTAAGTCAAAGTTTCGGAACCCGCTACAAGTGTAAATCCATTGCATAAAACACTTTTATCGCTGCAATACTTGAGAATATGATTAGCTAAAACTATTGTAGCGATAAAAGTGGTTCATACAACCAGACTAACATTTGTAGTGGATTCCGAAAATTTGACTTACAATCAATTGTAACTACAACTGTTCTGTGCAACCGGCCCCGGTCTGGAATAGAATGAATGCATTTCACTAATGTGATCGTGATCATTCTTAAAGATATAATTCACAAGAGTAATATGAATCCGCGATTTGTTAACTGAGTGAAAAGTATATTTGACATTTTGAAGTACTTAGTAACACAATTAATCGTGCAGTGGCTACCTATGCTATAGCCAATAGTCAATAATCCAGCATCAGAAATGTGAAAGGTCCAGAGTATCGTCTTTGGTGATTGGAATACTGACACTGATTAAGAAGATATCATACTACATCCACGATGTAACCGCATACTGTACGTGGGTCGACATCTCGGTCAAGTTGTCGTTTTGGACCGAATTGCAGTTTAAAATGCAAAGTACATGCACTTAGTATACATATAATTAAGAAATGACCGTCATTTTATGGTTGTTCACTGAAGTATGAACGATTTGAAAGTGCTGTTAAACTCTCATGAGAACGTCGTCGCAAAGCTTGCTTCAGTGAACAACCATAACATGACGGTCATTTCTTATAATTTCTAACGAACTAATTTCTAATGGCAATGATGATTTCATAAACCGTGGCGCATTAATACAATCAAACGGACATTTGCAGTGTGGGTCTTCCGATTGTCGACTCGTTTTTATGTAGAGCATTTTCTTGATAAATATTATGGGGAAGGAGCAGTTATTAAAACAACATGAAGGTAGGAGTTCGTGGGAGGTACTAGCCATGTTCTGAATTTTAAAATGCATATTATCCTAGCTGTTTATCAATGGACAAACTCCTGCTACAATGACCCGATCTTTAAACCGTTAGACATGATATTATTGTTAGAATCTGATACTACCTGCGACTGGAATCATGTAGCTATAACGTTAGATTCAGTTAGTTGTTCGATGACGTACACGTACATAAAATATGGCAATGGACTAAATGTAGTCATGAAAACCTGCATCTAGAAAGGAAATAAGCGTAAAATAAAATGATGCACTGTTGCAACTGATTCCACTGTGACGTCACTCGGCTTTGTAGTCGAGACAGCCATGACGTAAAAGAACAATGCTGAAAGTAGTTTCGGCAAAAGTATACACGGAAGTTGAAACTTTTTGTAAAATTTACACGAGTATGAACGCAACAATTTGTCGTGTAAATGTTTGTCACGTGACCATGTTTTAGCCAATCGGCAGTCGAGAAATCGTGTAAACGTCATAGTAAGAAATTATTCGCTGTTGTACTTCCAAATATATTTTCGCAGCTGAAGGATATGTAAAATTCGATTGCAGTTTATATTTCCGGTAAAACCCGAATAATGTACTGTAATATCTCAATTTCCTTTAGTCTAATAGACTAAGGTGGTAAGTCTAATCATTGAGCACGGTCAAAATAACATTTCACGACCACTGGTACCAATATTAATTACGTAATATACTAATTTAAAAAATATGAAAACCAGTTGGGACATCAAATGTACATATTTACATGTAAAAATACGTTTGACTATGAAAAATGTAAAGAAACCCGTGAGTGTATGCCTTTAAAACAGTTTTTACCTAATAAATGTCGATGTTCAAGATGTTATTCAGTGCATAGTCAATATAAACAGAATGGTGAGAGAAACCAGCTGATCCAACATGGCGGCTGGAGAAGACACTTGAGTCCGAGGAAGTCCAGCATTGGCCAATGTCGGGTCTGTTTTATGAAACGTAAGATGTCGTTTCTTTCGTCATGCACATGCCAATCAAGATATCAACGACAACATCTCACATCAAACTCCGAGAAAGAAAATCACTGCTGTCAATATTATTTTCTGTCACAGATCAACATCCACTTGTGGGTAGATTAACCAGAGACATTGTAATGTATCGTTAGCTCAATTGTTGTTCGTACGTGGTAATTTAACCAGCTGGTAGAAAGAAAAGAAACACTACCAAAGTGAATGCATATCTTGGTTTCTGTGAGGGGGATCTGTGTACACAGATACCTGTGACGTCACAACTTCCGGCGCGGCGTCTTTGTATAGGAAATAAATACATTTCTCGAAGACTAAAAAATCTGGAGAAAAAAATCTCTCAAGTTGGGGAAAGATTGTTCTTTCATAATATGAAATATTAGTTTACCAATTATGCAACCGATGATTGATTGATTGGGTCCATCCGATAGTAACCGATGATCGATTACTGGAAATCCCAACCGATTCCCAACACACACACACACACACACACACACACACACACTCACTCACACATCCACACCCATACACATCACACACTCATACACATATCCATACACACATACGTACACACACACACATCCACACGACATGACACTGACACGCAACTGAAGTTAGCCGTACTATTCCAATCGAATACTCATAAACGGCTCAGTTAGCTGGCGAGCGACTCGTCCAATCGAAAGGACTCTCGCAAGGACCCGGAAGTGTTCTACTCAGTTGGCACACTAGTGACAGTGACACTGACAGGCTTCGTGAACAGAATTTGTCCATTCACGATATCAGCAAAATGCAATACAAGGATTAACACTGAGTACAGTTATCATATTAATGAACAAGTACAAAGAGAGTGAAGTATGCGTGTCCATTAGCTGATTAGTGTCAGAACAAAGCACACCTGCCAGTGCCACGAATATTGGTTACACTAAACAGCTAAACACTAAACAATGTAAACAGCTTGTAAATATTATTGTAATATGAATATATCAGTATGCACACTACTATTACTACGTAGGCCATGTTTATGGCCCGGTAGTGTCATTGCTACGCTAAATATTATTATTGGAGGAATAATGTGATTGCACTCCCAGAATGGGGAGTGGGACTTGGGACTAACATTTCACATGGAACCGGTCAAGATTAACATCCACTCACTGGTCATGAGACTACGTTGGACACGTGTGGTGCGCACCGCCAGCTACCTGGTCCTGCTGTGGGTGGTCGTGTGGCTGGTCCGCTACATGTGGAGTGAAACCACGTGGGAATACACCAATACAGAAGTACGCCTGCCACCAGAAACTGACACTAGCCTACCGTTGTCATTTTCGGCACTGTCAGGGGCTCCTGTTGTCATTGTGGAAGAACATTACGAAGGTCTGTTGGCATACTGATATTCATTATTTCAATGTGTATGTATTGCAACTAATTACGTATTATTATAGACTAATATAGTTAATATGGTACATAACATTTGAATGAGTACATGCATACATGATATTGTGAGTCAGTAACATTAACGGAGTCTTGTGAATGGATAACGGGAAGGTTGTAGTCTAGTACCCTGTTCACATGCATGCTTTTGCATAGGTGTGCAAATTTACATATATGTGTAAATATGAACGTGTGTATGCATGTGGTCTGGAGGTCATCTAAATGTATTCTGTATGTAAATGGTGTCATGCAAATGCATAGCAACACTACACACATGTGCTTTTCCAGTTTGGCAGGTTTCACTGCATACAATCACAGCTATAAATGATAGTTTTAACCAAATTTGAGCTAATGTAAAAAAACATTCACTTGGCATACATATGATCTAAACATTATTTTGACTGCTCCATGCTATGATAAGCAAGTTTGACACACATCGGCAATGGAAACTTAAATGTATACAGGTAGTTAAACAGAGTTACCTTCCCTTTGACAATCATTATTCATTAATATATTCAAACTACATTTTCCACTAGGTAATTACGAAGTATTGAAGTTTTTTTAGGTTGTTCAGAAGGTTTGTATACAGTACCTAATTTACTCTTCCTGCTTACCATAAGTTACATACGAATGCATAGCAAATTTATTTTTACGTTATGTATATTTATATATGGGCAACTTTACACCCATGAGCAAATGTGTATGGGAACATGGTATTAGTGTAGTGGTAAGACATATGTAGTGTCTTAGTAAAACATCAGACTTTGGAACCAAATATCCTCAGTTTTAATCCACCTTGGGCACACAGCATATGTGCCTACAAAAACTACCTTTACTACATGGTAATCATCAATTATGCAAATTTGTATAAAAATTAAGCATTCCTTTGCTGAAAATTTGTATACTTCTGTGTTCAAATATGGTTTTCACTGTTAAGTATTGGCATGTTTCACTGTTAAATATTGGCATGTTTCACTGTTAAATATTGGCAACAGTGTTAAAATATTGGCTTTTCAGTGTTAAATTTTGGCTTCAGTGTTATAATGCTGGTTTGGTTTCAGTGTTAAATGTTGCCTTCAGTGTTAAAATGTACAATGGTTTGTTTCAGTGTTAAAGTACTGGTTTGCAGCAGCAGAGAGACGCCTGATACATAAAACAGGAAATGTGTTGGTAAGTTCTTCCCCATGGTTGAATCCAGGCAACTCAGGTTTGCATCGGGATTGGCATAACCCTGTTACTACACAACTATAATGTATAAATCTGAAAACAATCCTGATCACTCCCAATAATCTCAATCTAATCATGCTTGTTTTTTATCTTAGATTTTTTAATAATGAAGTCATATCAATTACTGTCTGTGTAAATATGATTTATCAAAAATAAACCGGAGAACAATATGCCATTCAATATGTTCATGTAATTAGGGGTTTTGTAGCTTCTTAATAACAGTTTCCTCATGTAACATGTGTAATGCCTTGAAATTTGCCTTCAGCTCCACATTGATGGCCATTCGGATGGGGGAATTCCGCAAGACATCGGAACCATCCCAATGTTCAGATCACCAGGAAGTGTGCAGGAGGTCAACAGTATGATGCAGCGGAACGATGTCTTCATTGTGGTCAGTATACTGTCATCTATAGGTGTCTTCATTGTGGTCAGTATACTGTCATCTATAGATGTTTTTATTGTGGTCAGTATACTGCCATCTATAGATGTATTCATTGTGGTCAGTATACTGTCATCTATAGGTGTCTTTATTGTGGTCAGTATACTGTCATCTATAGATGTCTTCATTGTGGTCAGTATACTGTCATCTATAGATTTCTTCATTGTGGTCAGTATACTGTCATCTATAGATGTCTTAAGTGTGGTCAGTATACTGCCATCTATAAATGTCTTCATTGTGGTCAGTATACTGTCATCTATAGATGTCTTCATTGTGGTCAGTATACTGTCATCTATTGATGTCTTCATTGTGGTCAGTATTCTGTCATCTATAGATGTCTTCATGACATTGTGGTCAGTATACTGTCATCTATAGATGTCTTCATTGTGATCAGTATACTGTTATCTATAGATGTCTTCATTGTGGTCAGTATTCTGTCATCTATAGATGTCTTCATTGTGGTCAGTATTCTGTTATCTATAGATGTCTTCATTGTGGTCAGTATACTGTTATCTATAGATGTCTTCATTGTGGTCAGTATACTGTTATCTATAGATGTCTTCATTGTGGTCAGTATTCTGTCATCTATAGATGTCTTCATTGTGGTCAGT
>JAUTBT010042190.1:0-17070 GCA_032361225.1 Lepetodrilus schrolli | reverse complement strand
CCAGCCGGTGCTCGCAGGTTTACTGCAACATTCAGCGCTACGGATGTTGCAGGTTTCCTCCTGCCCTAAACTGACAATTCGTGATATAAGTGAAAGAATCTTGAAAGCGACTTTAAACCTCAATCCAAAAAAATAACATAAAATAACACAGATACTTTGGATGTTGTACATTGTTATGTAAGGGTTGTTAAATTGCACATGGGCGAAATGGGTGAGAGATTCCCACAGCAACGTCAAACTCCATAATCACTCTCACTCACTCACTCACTCTAATTACACAGGAATGGAGATATTAAGCCTCTGTCTGTTGGACGCAACCAGACATGTAATATAGAACAGTGTTTCAACAGGGATATGGTAAAATTACAGGTGTATAGAGGAATTAACCCTCTGTCTGTTGGAGGTAACAAGATATACCCTATTGAACAGAGTTATAAATCAGAGGGTTAAATTAAGATGATTTGCAATCTCTTTATTATGTGGCATTCTCAAGGCAGGAAATGGTCTTTACAATGAAATGTGAATTTATATTTATCTAATCTCGCGAACACTCGTTTCAGCTTGGCGAGGACTCGTGTTTAACCCTTTCCCTGCTGGATTAGACATGCACACTGCTCTTTAAGACATCTCCGGTTGCCTCCAGCATGGAGAGGGTTAACAAGGTTACGTTTAATTGATAAATATACCGAGCACTACAAGCATTTTGCAAAGATGTGGGGTTTTTTCCCTCTCAAACTGTTTCGTGTTATCTCTGTTGCTACCGGAAAAGATTAAATACTAGCTTATGATACACAAAGATCGGTGATGTCACAAATATGTGTTCCATCGGGCCAGATGTTTTTCTATGAGAATAAATATTTGCAGTACAAATAGGACTATTTCCTGTTCTTTGGGAAATCTAAAAGAAATTGACCCTGTTATTGAAAAAAATAAAAAATGTTTTGGATATGAAATTGAATATTTAAAATGAGGCAATGGATCTTTAAATATTACTATGTGAGCTTGTTTTTAAAGGACTATCATTGCATATGGGTGAAATATCCCTGCTGTGACGTAAAGCACTAATTTATTCATTCCTTTTACAGGACTAGCTTTTCAAAAGAATTAAGTACTTAAATACTTTCAATTTTGAGTACTTTGGAAAATGTGGTTTGTATTGGGTTACTCTCCATACCAGTAAACAGTAATTGAAACTTTCTACTGCAACTTTATAGCCTAAGAAATAGTTCAAATAACAAGACTAGAATTTCATGCCTACCCTGAGGATGTTCTTAGTACATGAGAACTAACTCTGGCAAATAAGATTACTGTAAAACGGGTATTATTCACGGCTCAAAATGTTCACGATTTTGTAAAATTTAAGTTAAAAAACATATTTACGATTTGTAGAATTCATGTTGCCCAATTGAATATTTTTTATATTTAAAGAAAAAAATCATTCTGGATATTACTCGGAAGTGGTAGATTCCCGGTTTTTACTCGAAAAGGAAGTGACATCATAATGTTACACATGCCATTTCAATGCATTGCCGACTTTACAGAGTACACACACACAATTGACCATGATCAGCCGATGATTAAATGATCCCACAGTTTATAGTGTTACGTAACTATAATCAAATCAAACTGAACAAGGTATTGTCATCTAATTAATGGCATAGACGCCTGAACGTGTTTTGATAACTATCAACGAGTCTCGACCTAGACAGAGAGTGGGCCCTCGTTCTCTAGTATGGTCAACCAGTATATTATTCGCATGTTTCTTAAATTCACGATCAAATACAAATAGTGAAATTCGTGAAAATTAAAGACACGCGAATAATACCAGTTTTACGGTATGTTAATTTCTGTGCATGCTTAATCAAACCAATGTTATATCGAGACCGTTGTATGGAATGGGAAATATGAGCGGAATATGAAGGAGCTTATAAATGTTCATTTCTGTGCATGTTTAATCAAACAAAACTTTATATCAAGACTGTTGTACAGAATGAAAAATATTATCATCGGAATATGAACCAGCTGTGGGAGTATCACGTGCGATTCGTCTCAAACTAAAGTTTGATTTGCACAGGTTTCTTGGTGCTGCAGGTTCACTATCGAGCCTGCAGGATGAATTTTGAACTGAATATCTGTACTGAATATCTGATGGCATAATGCTGACAAATGCGTCGGTGGTGCACTTCTTTGTGACGTCAGTGGGTGTACTCTTGCCCTGAGACTAGAAACTGGAGATAATGGAAAAGATTAAGAATAACCTGAGATAACAATAGCCATCCGTCGGGCTATTTTTAAGCATTCAGTGTCTGTTTTGTTAACAAAATGTCACTACATTCTGGTGGATATATATTGAAAGCTAACAAAATGCACGACATATGTGAAGGCTTTTACTGATATTCTACCATCAATTTTATTGATAAATTATTATTGTAAAATAGAAGGGCGATACTGACAGCCAGTAAATGTTAAAACAGCATTATCCCACGTTTAATAGTGTTCCTCAACAAGCTCATGTCACTTCATGTAGATAACCTGTGAATACTTATGTAAATACGACATCATTATCCATGCGTAATTCTCCCCGAGCGTGTGCATTAGTACGTGTGCACATACGTTGAAAACAATTTCAACTGGGGGTTAATTACCTGTAGCAAATTTTATTATGGACGTCGCTGGGCATAACTGCATTGTAGACTGTAAATTATCAACGCCTGGCTGGTGCCTTGTAATCCTAGGAATCTTGATTGTGTTCATTTGTATTTGTTTTATTTGTTAGTTGGGACGGAGTGAAAGGGAAATTAGTATCATATTGTTAGGAAGAATAGGCAGTGTGAAATAGCTCACAAACGTTTCCATCCAAGGCAGATCTTTACCTTCCACCCGCAGTGTGTTCCATAGACCGATTGTAGCGCTATGAAAGTCGTAATACCATATTAATGTGTAAGAAGACTGTCATAGTGCTAAGATAATTATGTGGAACAGGCCCCTTGTGTGTTTTTCATGTAAACTCAATTGCAGTTTTAACCAACCAATTGAGACCTAGCCCTCCAACTCGATGTCGTTAGTTAAATACCTATCCATGTCCACTTTCGGACAGGAAATGGGTCTGGCAAACAAGAATATGCTGGGGTTAGTGATTTGACCATGGGGTATTTATAGGCCAGAGGCAATGGATCAATTTATTCAATAGTGGCCATTTCCGCTGCCCGGCAAGCACGTTACACAAACATTTGTTTGACCTGGTCTAAGTTGATACAGGTGATGAATTAAACGAATAGATCTTGATTCGGACAATTCGAATAACCAAAATAATTTTGCGTCGGGTGCTTTGTGAAATTGTTCTCCTTGCTTTTTGATTGAACTCTATATTTGTGATGTATGGACAAAGAATTGTAGCTTTAAAATATGGAAGATTTTGGTAAATAATAACAAAGAAATTGAAGTTGATTAACAAGTTAAAAAATAAAGATACCAATAGGTATAAAAGTGATTTTTTAATTTGTATATGCTACCTGTATATAATTTTGTATATGCTACCTGTATATAATTTTGTATATGCTACCTGTATATAATTTTGTATATGCTACCTGTATATCATTTTATATATGCTACCTGTATAAAATTTATAAAATTTTATAATTTTATATATGCTACCTGTATATAATTTGCATGTTTAACTCCAATTCGGTACAATATTTAATCCTATTCAATTTAATTATTCCATTTATTCAATCATATATTCACTTTTAATCAAACTTTCATTTTAACCCATTTATATTGTATAGTTAATTACTTCACCATCACGTATGGGTGAAAGATTCCTGCTGTGACGTAAAACAAAAATTCACTCACTCACTCACTCCAATTCGGTCCAAACCGACAACTTAATCTGTGATTGTATGCCTTTAACCCTCTCCCTGCTGGATTAGGCACAGGCACAGCTCTTTAGGGCATCTCTGGGTGCCTCCAGCATGGAGAGGATTAAACAAATATGGCTTTGTTATTTTAGTTGGATAAGAAGGGATGTAAAGTGAGAATCTGTATGAAGGTGTTGCAAGATATGACTCATAGTGCTACGATTGTTCTGCGGAATGGAACCCTGGGTTTCTTGTACCACTGATATTCAAGAATATTTTGTATTACTGTAATAATATTTCAGTGCTAACGGTAACCCTTACCCATAGGAATAACACTATTAACATTCTCCCCACTGGAGACGACCACAAATGCCCCATTAATAATCCCAAATGGCCAGAGTATATAAGTGAAAGAATCTTTGAAGCTGCTCTAAACCCTAAATTTAAAAAAAATAAATAAATGTTGTATTTTCTACTTCACATGAAAATAGTAGCACTTTAGGCTAACTTGGATTAAAATATTTATTCGTGTTTTTATGTTTTATTTCCGTAATAATAATTTAATATTTTTTTCCGTTTCAGAAATCGGAGCGACGACAACAACATGCCACAAAAGAGACAGAGTTTCTACGACTCAAACGATCTCGACTTGGCGTCGATGACTTTGAACCCCTCAAGGTCATTGGCCGAGGTGCTTTTGGCGAGGTGAGCGACGAATATCTTTTTTTTTTTATTTATGGAGAAGAATACTTTTATCATTTTCCTACATCTGTGTTAAACCTCTCAAGGTCATTGGTCTTTGGCCTGATGAGTGCTGGGTCCATTTGGGTATATTTATGAAGATAGTCTTTGTGATTACTTGTTGTATGTGTGTGAAAAGTCTGGGTTAGTTTGGTGCAGCTCTGTCTCTATAGTGCAAATGACATGAGCAACTTTCAAGCTTTTGCTATTCAAGTCTGGTGTCTCGATGAAAGAAGCTGGATTTTTGCAATAGGTATAGCATATTTGTTTGAGCCAGTTAACTGACAACTGTTTTCTTTTTAGAAAATAAAGGTTTGTGTTTGAATCCTGACATATTTCTATTGAAAATGGTGTAGGCCCCCCCCCCAATAATAATAACTGGATTCTTGCTCCATTACTACCACCATAAACAGGTATTCTGTCCCTGTTGCTCTGCACCATAGAATGAAGTCTTGGAATTCTTTGGAACCTAATAATTTTATGGAATTAGTTCAATTCTTATTTTGCCTTCGGTTATTATATCAGTTGTGTCATGACTTTACTTTGTAAATTAAAGTGTAGGATTCACAATAAAAAAATGTTGAGTTCTACTTCTGTCAAGATATTTTATGATATGGAAAGTGATGTTTTTTTGGAAAAGGTACAAGTCACAAACACTACAATAAAAGTGCTCATCTCTCCATTACTTAAAGCAATTTCTTAAAGTAATGGAGCAATAGCTCTCCATAATGGAGCGAGTTTCAATGGACAAAAAGAAAAACTGTATTTTGAGTATCGGCGACTAGGCCCTCGTATCTTCTACCCCAGCATGCTCTTCAACAGGTCTTCCTTGTGGGCTCGGAACTTTTGCTGTGTTTTTCTTGCGAAGGAGAATATGTCTGGCAGGTGTCAATAGGCCAGCATCTTGTTGTGAGAGGCTGTTGTCAAAAATATTTACACACATCTTTGGTGAAACGGATACACTTGCGCTATGTGGAAATGGACCAACCTGCTGGCAGTTCTACTTTTGTGTAACTCTGGCGATTATTGAAATTTGATCCCAGCAAGTGACACTGAGCCCCGTGATTGGTTTTTCGTAAGATGTTTTCTAAATATGGGTATTATCAAGAGTTTACTGGTGTTGCTTTGTCGTATTGGTTATTACAAGAACTTTCACAGATCTGTCGATGGTCCATCGTGTACCACAACAACCTGCCATCATGCTTCTATGTTTTGGGTGAGGTACTTACACCACATATCACGTCATGATATTAACGATATACAAAAAAAAGAAGTAATATGACAAGTAGGAAACACAAATCCGTGGTAGATCTATTCTTGAAAAGGAAACACTAATTTTCGTTTGCCAGTGTTGAAAAAATGTGGAATACCGATGGGCTGGTTTTTATCCAAGGCGTCCCAACGAAGATTACGTGCAGAACTAAGCAATCTCTGCGGACCCAGTCTTGATTATGTCAGTGTTTGTGTATGGAGTAAGATACCGGTCCAGTCAGATAGATAGCAGAGTCAACAGTTGGGCCGTGTAAACCGCCATGTTAAACCCTGCTGTATAGACAGAGGTGCATGCTTCTGCAAACGAGATGTTAATTAAAGCCTCCAAAGATTTTCCGACTCATACCACAGCGCAAGACGAGTTCAAGGTCATTCAAAACCTGCGAGACTTCTGGTCTGAATTTGTCTAATTGGTTGGAAACGGAACCAATCGTAATTTAAAGCTCGCTGGACAAGTATTATCGTCGTAATGTGAAATTAACCTTTTTGCAGCTAGTGGTAACCATTGATGCACCAATGATACATTAAGGAGAATTTTAACCATGTGTTCTATCACAGATATCTTTGATCAATGATGCATAGAGAAAATTGGCAAAATACATTTCGTATCGGATTTTTTTTTCAATGTTTCTCAATAGCAAATGAAAACCGAGAGGAAGCTCTACCCAGATCTTGTATTATTTGTTATTCGCAAAAAAATGACAGAAATACACAGAATATGTGGAAATCATTTCATGTTTGGAGACTCGGTGTACGTGATTCCTTTCAATTTTTGTTATATCTCAATACCGTACAAATTTCTCTATGTGTAGCAAATTCAAAGAAGTCTTTATTCAGAGATCAATTCCATTTGTTATTATTCATAAAAAAAATGCAGAAATACACAAGATATTTGTGGAAATCGCCTCATGCTTGGAACTCGTGTACGGTTTTTACGTTGCTAATTTATCTAAATATTTCTCGATCGTCGGAGCGAATTGAAAGAAGTCTTTATTCAGATTGTATACCATTTGTTATTGTTATTCACCAACGCTACAGAAATGTTTGGGATTTGTGGAAATCAATGCATTATTGTGACTCGTGTGTGTAGTTGTCAATTGCCCTCTTTGTAACGGTACCTTACAATGTTGTTTACACAGAGTTAGACATTGTTTGCTCACGTTTATCCATTTCCGGCTTATCGTCCGTGTTGGGTGGAGTTTATTACAGGTATACAAGAAAACTAGTACCCCTGACCTTAGGGCGACATGACCTTGACACAGATTTAGAAGTTACTGTATTGATTGGTGGAAACTCTTCGAAAGATGTGCTGCGGTGCGTGGGATAGTGTATTGCCATGCGGAAATTTCATTGGATGAAAGTGGATTTTCGTGTATAGCTCAGTATCATATTTTTTTTATTGCTTCCTTGTTGGCAGGAAAAATGGAAATCGTTGGCTTATTTTCGTTAATGAATAGAAATTAATTACTTAACGAGACATGCATTTTCTCAAAGGTCAACAACTGCTGCAGATTAGTGAATTTATCATTTAGTTCGGCAGTGCATAGTTGTCATATTTGAATGACTTCTTTATTAACGCGGAAACCTGTTTGAACTACGAGGCCAGGTTTCGCGTCAACTGGGTGTTTGATATTCTAATGATGTACAGGATTGCTATCAATTGAA
Organism: Lepetodrilus schrolli; assembly: GCA_032361225.1. Classification (NCBI taxonomy): domain Eukaryota; kingdom Metazoa; phylum Mollusca; class Gastropoda; order Lepetellida; family Lepetodrilidae; genus Lepetodrilus; species Lepetodrilus schrolli. The sequence continues at coordinate 9,535 of JAUTBT010042190.1, read as the reverse complement.
TATATCAACGGGGAATAAGTACGCCCTGGGGATATTGCACTGAGATATATATTACAATAACCATTGCTCTCGGGCCCATCTTGAGCCTTCCCAGAATAGTCATAGATTTCCTGAACATAGATTTATTTAATATGCATCATGTTATGTATTCAGTGTTTAAGACTCGCTGGGAAAGTAACCAGCCCCGAAGCTGAATATATTTTTTATTTTTTATTAATGTAATTATCTATGGAGATAAATAATATTTGTGAATCAGTCTTCAAACTCACTGGAAATGTAACCAGCCCTGAAGCTGAATACTTTGATGTGGTTTATTTTAATATCTGGGCGATAAACAAAAGGTTTGGTCATATATTAGTACTTGCATATCACAGAGGCAACTGAAAGAGAGAAGGTATTTTTAAATGCCGACATTCAAAGTTTCTTTATCTCCAATGAATAGCTTATGCTTCATTTCAATTTAAGGTAACAATTAATAGCCTAACACATTTCTCCTGGTTAAACTTAGATCACCCAAATGTTGATATCTTAATATTTTTTTGACCAATCAAATTGCTAAGATGGTCGGATGTTTTGGATGAGAGTTTTCTCCAGTTGCATATTTTAGATAAATATTTATCCCTTAATATTATAGTCCCAAGACTTCATCCAGTAATATGGTACTATTTATTCCAGTAATTTATTGTGTACATTCTCTGCCTATTCTATATTATACCAAGGTGCTATAGGTAACATTTCCTGTTATTCATCAGCTATGTTACAAATACCTATGGCCTATTGTGGTAATGCATAGCTCACGCTTCTAACAGTACTGGACAATGACTGGCTGGATTGTGGGGTGGGGGTGGGGCGGGGGAGATCTAGCTTTGTTGGGGGTATGGGGGAGGGGGGGTAGGGGAGCATGAGGTCCGGTGTATGTGTATATATGTACATATCGTGAGGGAAACATTACACTGGGGCTGTGACCTCACGCCTTGCTCGAAATCGAAGCCACACATGCACACCACGTGACATCAATAGTGTTTTAACCACTTCTGTGCTCTTTTTGTTTTTCAATCATTTCTATTATTTTTTTTGGTAATCCAGAACAATTCGGAATATGTTATTTTACTTTTCTATATTGGATTTATTTTTAAGAAAATGGTATTTTAGGATGGAAGTGGTTAATGAGTAATAATGTTTGCAATCATAATGACAGCGCAACAGCTGGTATGGCTCAAATATAATATATAGATAGATACCTGCGCTGTAATATGAAGTTTGATATGTATATTTTCAATCAATTTTTTTCTTTTTGCTAATATTACACCAACATGACATTACTATTATATGGACACCACACTTATATTTAAATTGTTTCCAAATTAATTGCAGAATTAAATACATTAAATACATTTCAATTACAAATATTAAATACGGCATAAATCAAAATCAAAGCAAAAATAAATACTGGTAACCTAAACTATTCTTGACCAGGATAAGATCAAATGTATACAATGTATTGTCACCGTTTCCATGTTCACACATTAATCTAAACGCTATAATCGACCAAGAAGAGATTGCCTGTGTATTGTAAAGACCAGGACAGTAATAGGAACATATAGCTGTTAATGTTATCAATGTTTATAAAACTGTATGTAAGCTATTGCCCTGACTGCAATGTGGATCTATCTCCAGTTTATCAGTTCCATGCTGGCCTGTGTATTGGCTTTCATAGGCAGATATCACAGAAGCACAACACAGAAATCATTGTGTACATCTTCCTTGGCTTGCTTGGTGTGTATGGAATTGAGGCATGGATTTTTTTTGTTATTGTATAAAATATGAGCGCGATCGAATAAAGAATAATTTTTGTTGAAGATAAAATATTTTTTTGGAACAAGGAACAAATAAAATCGGTTTATGACCTCATTTAGGAGGTTGGCACAGTGGATAGTGCTGATTCCAGATATGTACGTTCAGAGTATCAGCTTGAGTATCTTCTGCAATAGAGAACTGACCCCGAGATTACGAAACGTTTTGGGTACGATTTCATGCTAAACTCAAATTTTGTTAATATATTCCCATGTAAAACTTGACCTTGAGTATGAAGTCCAATGAAAATTTTTCATAATTTCGGTTCTCGGGAACCTTTTCATGAAGCTATTGTATCCACTACGAGACCATGGCACTTTCAGATCCGCTGATCTCTACAAGAGTGTTTCAGATCCGCTGATCTCTACAAGAGTGTTTCAGATCCGCTGATCTCTACAAGAGTGTTTCGGATCCGCTGATCTCTACAAGAGTGATCTCTACAAGAGTGTTTCAGATCCGCTGATCTCTACAAGAGTGATTCGGATCCGCTGATCTCTACAAGAGTGTTTCAGATCCACTGATCTCTACAAGAGTGTTTCGGATCCGCTGATCTCTACAAGAGTGTTATGATCTCAGTTGATAAGAAAGATTCATGAAATGGTGCTCAATTCCATATGGGTGGAATATTTTGGGTCGGGGGCAATGATGAAAGAGTACAGTAGTTACCTGTGGTGCATGTTCACCGGCACGTAATCATGGATCTCACCACAATGTTGCTTCAGGTTTCACCCCACTGTTATGCAGAATGCTGTGCAAACAGGAATACTCTATTGTAAGAAAATAAAACCCACAATACCTTTCATTAAAGCTTTGCTTCGAGGAAGCTATTTTTTGGTCCATTACCACTAACACGTTTTGTTGTGACGTGTCGTAATTTCAAGATATTAGGCAGGGATTCTATTTTTAGCACAACGTAGGTGTCTGGAAGGGCTCCAAGCTGCACTATCGGATCTCAGAGTGCGATATCAGGCACCATTTATTCGTAAGCTTCCTGGCATCCCTGGTTGCCAGCAGCATGGAAAAGGTTAAACATTGGAGAATAGGAAAGGCTTGGATTTTCTTGTGTTTTTATGTATTATTTTGGAACTTATTCTCCACTTGGTCACAAATGCTTTGGGAATTTAAAAAGAAATTCAGCCATTGTTGATAGACTGTTCATTAATGGAAACATGACCATCTCATGTTACTGGGAACTAGAGATACGCAGTAGAGGAATGGCAAGAAAAATTAGAGGAATGGCAAGAAAAATTATATAAATGTACTCAAACGACATCACCCCCCCCCCCCCCTAATTCTGCAACCATCAGACTTGGGAAATTGTAACATTAAACTTGACAATGTTCTGGTTGTGAAAATATTCTGGACAATGCTATGACAATGTTCTGGGCATGATGATATTGTGTACACGTGTTAAGATATTGTGTACACAGTCACAGCCAGATGCTGCATGTAGCAGTGTTTATGCTGGGCTTGATTCTGTGTCACAACATTCGCTTTGTGTTCAGAAACAACTGCGTATGTACACCTTTGTTTTCTAATCGAATTACCATCAACAGCCCTCTAGTTGGCCGTTAGCAAACTAGGTGGGACGGAATCGCAATTGGGTTGATGTTATCACGAAATGGAGGTATTCGATTCCAGTACAACAGGACTCAAAAATGTTGTATCATGTCCATAAGCCTTGATCCATATCCATAAACCTTGATCCATGTCCATGAAATGAAATGTACCGTGTTCCACATTATGTAATGCTGTATTCAGATTTATGTGGATTTATTAAATTCATTGATTGTAAACGCTTTGATTAATAACTAAGTCAGGATTCATGTCCATAAAAATTGTAGATGTTCCTTCTTCAACAATATGTAAGTAATTCAGATAGTGTACAGGCCTCGCGATTACAGAAAATATTTGGAGTACGATTTTATGCTCAACTCATAAATTTTGTTCACAAATCCCCGTATAACATTTGTGCTTGAGAATCAACTTGTACTCGAAATGTTTTGTAATCTAGGGGCCTAGACTTCAGTAATTGTAAAAGTTATGAATAACAGCTAAGTCTTGACCCATGAAAATTGGTTTTAACCTTCTGTTTGCTATCGGCAATTGGAGGAGCCCTGTACAACAGTTTGTTCAGATTATTTTTAGCAGATCTATACACTTTATAACAGATCTATATGTAATGTCCGTTATTTGTCGATATCTACGTTACAGCATTTAGTTAAAATTACCAATAATGATTACCATACAATCTTCTACCAATATGCAGTAACGAGCAATCTGATTGGATAAAAATAGCCACGCATTAGGGGTATTACGCTACCTGCCCAAAGGTACATTGTGTAGGAGTATGGCTTGATTGACATCAGCAATTAACATGCCTTTGACTCGTGAATCGATCGATAATGAGAAAGGACTTTGTAGACCCCCGCGTACATAGTTCTGAGAAATGTGTTGCATACCTGGGCAGGATGTGTGTTGTAAGAAACAAAATTAGCTGGCAGCAAGTCGTGGCATCAATACAGGACGGAAATGTCGGTTTGCGCAAAAGTTTACTTGTATATGTTGATCAACACGTGAGTCGTGCATGTTCAGAATTGCAGGTGTCGCTCTCCTATACTGTGATACACTCCTATACTGTCTCACACTCCTATACTGTCTCACACTCCTATACTGTGACATGCGTGTTGTGACGCCTGTGCCTTGATACCTGCACCTCAATGTGAATTATTTCTCATTGTTTTTAAAAATACGCACTTTAGCACGTCAATTGAGACATGTACGCAGGTCTAAATATGTTTTGTTAACAGGAGAAGACGTAGCTTTGAATTGATGTCATGACGAAATAGAATATTTTTTAAAATAATTTAATTGATAGAGTTCGTATCATCATAAGCTAGATCTTTTATCTTATTTTGTCATTGAGAAGTCTCAGAATGTATCCCAAAAACATAACCCCAAAACATTGACATGTGTAGCGAACCTAAAGTTTAAATGATGTCGTTCGTTTCATGTACCAGCTTTTGTCTAATAATAATGGCGTGCATGTTTGTATTGCGCCAAATCCAAGCTTGACAGCATGCTTATTGTGCTACGTTATTACCTGGCCAATGGATCAATGTGCCCTCATTTTCCTTCTCAACTCTCTGGAGAGTATACAACCCAAATTGCCTTTTCAGATGCTAGAAGGTCAGCATTCTATATCGTTGACTTACCCTATACCACCATCTATCTAGAGATGAGAAAGCTCCGGGGTCGATCTCTGTGGCCTGTGGATCTCGGCTGTTTTAGCTGAAAATACAATTTCCTGTATTTCTGTGAAAGTAACATAACAAAACCCACATATAGTAATAGAAAGTCATACCTTTGGAGGTACATACTGCTACATAATTGTAAACGTCAGTTCCAAATATTCTGGTTAACTAATAATGTTAAGATACGAAATACAAAACTGAAATAATACGAAAATATTGAAAACCAGTGGGATCTGCGGAAACTGTAGCTTGCCCATTATGCCTGTATAGACAAATCAAATGTACATACTTTCATGTATAATGCGTTTGACCATGAAATATGTCAACAAACCCTGATTGTATGCCTTTAAGAGCTACATTTTGCTACTATACGTCATTGTAAATGTCAGTTCCAAGTGCTCTAGTTATCTGTAATAATGTCAAGACGTATGCATGGCACAGTGTATTTGTATTCTGTGATATGATCAGATTTGCAGCCTAGTAGTACAGTGGTCGAGTGTCGCTCAAGTTCATTTCAATGACCATCAAGGAAACTGGTTATGTCGTTATAATGTCATGACACCTGTAAATACTGGACTGTACAAATTGGCGGCTCATAAACTGATAAATAGGCGTGACCTATGTTTCGATGCCTTTGACAATTTTCATGACATTTTAACCTGTATCTCTTCAGCATTACTATAAAACATTGATATCCCATTGAATGTCATTTTAACCCAAATCTCCACATCAGTTCAAAAGCAAATTAGATTTAAAGATGTTCAATGTTCTTGCTCAGATTACCAATTTGAAGTGATCAATTTATGAAATTTTGGATCCATATGAGATTTAAATGCATACTATCACAGATTTTTATTGCCGAAATTCACCAAATATGAGTTGGAAATGCAAAGTATATTCAATTAGCGTACGTATCATCGCATTTGTGTCGCAAAAATGTCTTTCATGTATCTACGGCACAGGGAAATCCCTTGCAAATCGCTACACCAAATAATGCAAATGGCGCATATCTTGAACAGCAATTCAGTCCATGACTTTGTGCGTAGCTATTAATATTTAAAAAATATAAAATATGAAAATATTGAAAACCAGTGGGATATGCTGAAAATGTTGCTGGTTGCCCAATTGACTTGTATAGACACAAAAATACATTAAATTTTTGACCATGAATATGTAAACAAACCTGTGCTATTATGTCTATATACATGTGTGCTAATAAACAGCACGTGTTAACAGTGGTACATCGTTGGAATTCGGAGCTAAAAGGTCTCGAGTTCAAACCCGCCATTGGCACCTGGCACCAGTGTCATCAGGAATAAATTCCTTTCCGATATATATATGATCATGATAAGATGTAATGTCTGGACTCCTGTAGCACAATGATCATCCTCGGTTGGTCAATACTGCAGGTTTACTGCAACACTATGTGGTACAGCTGTTGTAGGTTTCAACTGACAATTTAAACTGTGATATGTGCAAAATAATCTTGAAAAGCAGCTCTTTAAGTTCCAACTAACTAAAATCTTTTTTTTTAAATTAAAGTAAATAAATACATATCTAAATCATTTACCAATAATGTTGCCATATGAATTTACATCAAAATCATTACAAGAGTTTATCTATTACACATGGCAATGGTTGTTGTTTGTGGTTGTGAATTTATTTATTACAACCCACCCCGGGGCCTCGGCATCAATGTTCGCGAAAGTTACCTTTCTGACGCGATATTGATAGGATGCGATGTCTGTAGAGTGTAGAGTGGCAATGCAGTTTTCATCCTTGGTCTTGTCAGTACCAGCCGGTGCTCACAGGTTTACTGCAACATTCAGCGCTACGGATGTTACAGGTTTCCTCCTGCCCTAAAAACTGACAAGTCGTGATATAAATAAATCTTGAAAGCGACTTTAAACCCCAATTTAAAATTATTTAAAAAAAAGTATTACGAATGTCGATGTGAATCATAGCGACATCATGCGCCTTTAACAGTCATGTGACAGTCATGTGCCAGTCATGTGACAGTCAACTGCAAGGTTTGTCGCACTGATTGATGGATTGCTTCCTAAATATCTTAATAGTCTGTCTGTTACACATTTACTATTTCACACCCTTTAACAGATTTCATTCATGAGCTTTGGCAGGTGATTGATGGATTATCTGCTAGCTGGAGACCCGGTAATTAAAGACATGTGTAATGCGTCTCACGGTATCTCATGCTGGCATGGTGTCTCGTGGTCTTCAGTACCATGTTCTGGCTTTTTTTTTATCTTGAAGCATAGTAATGCGCAGTTGTCCAAGCTGTGTGATATTTCAAAGGCCCCTGCAGTGGTGATGAGCATGGGTCATCTGGAACAGCTCTGGGATCAACTGGGGCCAGCTAGGATGGGTCACTGAGGTCATTGACCCCTTCTTCCTGGTCCCTGACCGTGTCAGATTGGGGTCGCAGGTAAAGAGGTCAATTAATCAATACCAGGGATTAGCAGAGGATGAAAATCAAGAGCTTAACCCTTAAGGTGCTATGAAGTGGTTTCGTGGAATTCTTGAGATTGAGCAGCAAATGAGCTAGAACCATGAACCTGCTGGTTCTGGTCATGGTACTGCAATATAATAAGGTGTTAATGTGGTCTAATTTACATCCAGGAAAAATCTTCTGTATAAATGAAATTTTAGTCTACAAATGGTTAACAGTTCTGTGTCGAGGAGTTCACTCTACCAGAACTAAAGTCTGTATTCCAACTGCCACTGGTTAACATGAGAAATTTGGCATGTGTGTGTGTGGGGGGGGGGGCACTCAATCAGCTGGTCAGTCTACATCACTGGACAACACCTCAGTGAGTCTGGACATAAGTCTAGGCAGCTGACCAGGTGTGGGGAAAGCTTAGAAGTGGATGTAGCTGTCCGTTTGAATAGGAATGGGTGGTTAAGATTCAGCAGAACAAAATGATTGGCAGCCCACTGTGTTGGACCTGCAGTACCTAGATAGGAATCAGTGTTCGGGGGAATTACCCCCAGTCCCAGATGAGCAATATCAGCACCGTTTGAGAGGAGATTGTAGAACTTTTTATTTGTTAGTGGATTATGTTCACGTCCTTTTGTCAATGGATAGAATCCTGGTTACAGTAATTATCTAGCTGGTTTTGAACACAGATAAGCTAGTATCGATTGTTATATTATATTAATGAGGTAGAAAGGTTTCAATAGAAAAGAAAACAACCAACAAAATGATTCTGTTTTATTATGTTGACAATGTTCAATGAAGGGTAACCTTAAATAGCACATGAGGGGTTTTCCAAGCAACTAACACACTAAATAATTCATTACAAGAATATAAAACAAATGTTTCACATAACATTAGGCACAAGTATGAAAAAGTCACAAACATTATCATTTCCTGGGGGATATTTGTTTATGCAGTATTTAATTGGTGGTAATTATCTTAAGTGCTTTCTATAGAGCAATCTGAAGGTCTGGGTTTTAATCCAGACCAGAACCAAATATCTCAATTGTATAGGCCAGGTTCACAACTAAGGAAGATTGAGATGTGATGTCTGTTTACATCGTCGTTGTATATAGGTGAAAGGTTCCAACTATGATGTAAAACAATAACTCTCTCACTGTATACATTGCATGCTTACAATTATCATGCACAAGGTTTAATCCAGACCAGCACCCTTTGCTATCATGCCTTATTGCAACATGTGGTTATTGCAGGTCATCTTCCCACTATAAACAGGTTGTCTCAGTATGCATTTCTACAAACTGGGAAAGTGGAACAAAAAAATCATCTCATTTACTTAATGTGTTTGAGGACATTAAGTTATTGATGGCCTCAGACAAGGTTGTATTCTTACCCCACCTGTATTTTCATTGATGTTAAACAACAATTCACCAACTTCTACATCAATATTGCTGGTAAACACTGCTTAAAGCGTCATGAAATAAAGTTATCAAGAGCGGTCAGCCAATAGTCATGAATTTACATACATGTGTTCTATTTTATGTTTTAAATTGTTATTTCTTTTACATTCCAGGTTCGCTTAGTTCAGAAGAAAGACACAGGACATGTCTATGCAATGAAGATCCTTCGCAAAATAGATATGCTGGAAAAGGATCAGGTTTGTGTTATGAATATTGTGTAGTCTATACAGTATTTTCTCTGATAGTTCAAACCCTCTAATAGTTCGAATACCTAAATTAATCGCCGATTTTTTTTGTTTAAATCTGCCCCTAAAAATACGAACATGACCATTTTTTTTCAAATTGTAATTTTCTAATTATTCAAACACAATACATTTGTTTTATTTACAAAAGTTTTGTTTTTGTTTTAAATCCTTGCGATAGTACATGCTTAATTCTTCACTGTCATTCACAATGATAATATGAACTTATTTTGTTCTAAAATAACACTATTGTCTTACGTTTTGTAAAGT
>JAUTBT010042179.1:0-17071 GCA_032361225.1 Lepetodrilus schrolli | reverse complement strand
GACAAGTCGTGATATAAGTGAAAGAATCTTGAAAGCGACTTTAAACCCCAATTTAAAAAATAAAAAATAAAAAATAATTTCACTGACAGTTAATTCCCTTATAAATAAAGCAATCATAACTTTTAGGAACAGGTTTTTGCCTTGGTAAACATAGATACGGTGATAGCTGTAAAATATTGGACTTTAGTTTCACAAAAGTGTCACACCTGTAGTTGAAACATATATAATTGTTAGAGAAAAAACCCTGAGGGAATACTAGTACAGTGTACTCTGGCAATACCGGCACCTTTGTACTCCGGCATTCTGCGTATATCGGCATAATTTCAAAGTCCCAGCGTGCGACAATGCATTTTACAATGAATAAACCGGCACTCTTTCAAAACCGGCATATTACCGAGTGCTGGTATTGCCAGAGTGCACTGTATGTTTCATGTGTCTAGTGAAATAGCATGCATCTCTCATCAAGCGACGTGGGAACGGAGATATTTTAATGAGTAGCGCACACCCTGAGTGTATATTTAACGATCCCTATTCTATCCCTGACATCCTCAACAGCCGAGTGTCCCATGGGCACGTACTACGACACGAAGGAGGGGAACTGTGTCGAGTGTCAGAAGGGGACATATCTAGCAGAGGTTGGAAAGGTTGCAGTCGGGCAGAGCAGTCCGTGTACCTCCTGCACTGGAGACAAAACTACGCCAAGTACCGGTGCACAGATTGAAGACGAGTGCAGAGGTGAGATAGTAATAATTACAGCCGAAACGAATATTCGAGAATTAATATTAAATTACAAATATTCAAATAGCAAAACAGCATTCGAATATTTGGACACATTTGCATCGATGTTGAAACAAATTTTGAAAAGTGAAAAAAATGCATTTCTCGCTATTGAGATGAGTTGTAGATTGCATGTTTTTCCGTAATATAAATTTGAGACCTTCTTATTTCAATGTTACTGCTCAATATCTAGTCAGAAAACACAACAATGGAAATTTACTAACTGTACATTCGATGCACTCTCTGTAGAATACATCCTTGGCCTGTCCTTACCAGCTGGTCCTCACAGGTTTACTGCAACATTCAGCACTACGGATGTTGTGGGTTTCGTCCTGCCATAAACTGACATATCATGATATAAGTGAAAGAATCTCGAAAGCGACTCTAAACCCCAGTAAAGAAATGACAACAACAAAATTGCACTAAAGCATGCTCATTGCGCTACATTATTGCCCCTGTCAACGGATCAGTGTGCTCTCATTTTCCTTTCTCAACTCCCTGGGGAATATACGACCAATGCACGAGAAGGTTTTCAGCTCTCTACAACGACTACCATCTCAGATCACCAAGTATCCAAATTTTACAGCATGCATGACCTTTGACATATTTCAGATTCCTGTACGACTGGAAATTTCTTCAACTTGACGTCTGGTCGATGTCAAGCCTGTGGATACGGGTTCTATCAGTCCCAGCGCGGGTCGTTCATCTGCCAGCCGTGTGGGGTGGGGCTGACCACCCAATACACTGGAACCACCTCTTCCTCTCTGTGCGCCAGTAAGTGTTGCTTTAGTCACTGTCAATCCATAGAAGAACAAAGATGGTGTTGATACAGACTAGGTGACAGCTCTTTCATACGCTACACCTCTGAGCTGGGAGCTCCCGTACGAAAAGATGTAACTCTAACGTCAACGTTAGCAATGGTGCGCTGTGCCATTTCATACAGGAGATTACAGAACCTTTCTGAGTACGATTTCATGCTCAACTCAAGGGGCGGGTGGTAGTGCAGTGGTAGAACAGTTGGACTTCGGAGCCAAGTTTCGAGGTTCAAATCCCGCCCCGGGGGGCCCGGCATCAATGTTCGCGAAAGTTACTTTTCTGACGCGATATTGATAGGATGCGATGTCTATAGAGTGGCAATGCAGTTATCATCCTTGGTCTTGTCAGTACCAGCCGATGCTCGCAGGTTTACTGCAACATTCAGCGCTATGGATGTTGCGGGTTTCCTCCTGCCCTAAACTGACAAGTTGTGATATAAGTGAAAGAATATTGAAAGTGACTCTAAACCACAATTTTAAAAAACTCAACTCAAAGTTTTGTTCACAAATCTCCATATCAAATTTTATCTTGAGCATAAAATCGTACTCGGGAAAAGTTTTGTAATCTCGGGCCTGAATATCCTTTCTCGAAGCCCGCGTATTTACAATGACGGCAGTTAGCAAGTCTCCTGTGCCCTATCATTATGCAGGATGGCGCTGATCTACTCGAGAAATGACACCCTGTGTAATACTCTTACTGAGCACCTCGGCTTATGTTTTAAATATGTCAGAGGAGGACGTAACTTCTCATTTCGCACGTGTCGTCATGTAAACAAAACAAAGATGAATAGGAGCTGTCTGATTGGTTGTTTTTTATTATGATGATGCATCCTCCTGACCTAATAGGGAAACGTGAAGTCAATTGGCCATAATTGTCCAAGTCCAGTGATGTTTTAGGAAGCACTTGACATGTTGTAGAGGATAGTTTTGATATAGGGATACATTATCTCTTTAGACTAGTTGATACACCAATGAATCCTTCTAAACAGAATGTCTAGCTCGTCAGTGCATTGCCAACAGCAAATAAATAATGTTGAAGTCATTACCCATTTGTATTTGTACTTTTCAGTACATTTATGAAATATTCGTTTCAGTTCCTAAAACAACAACAACATCTGGTTTGTAGAATATGCATGTTATTAAATATTTTATTGACTAGGAATTGTTGAAGAGTTGAATTTATCAATTTCATCACTGCCATGTCACTGATCAGAATGGCATCAGAATAGAATTGTTTTGTAGCCAATCAGAGTTAATGTCCAACAACAAATGAATATGTATTTCTTTTGTCAATATATTTTGTTGGTGTGAATTTTTTCACTTAAAATTAAGAAATAAAAACATTCACTACATATTGGGCATGGATCCATCATTGCATTTTTAATGTTTACCATATAAAAAAAACACAAGCACAATTACGGCAATTGATCATGTTTCTGTTTACTCAACAACATAAAATACACATTTCTATTGAGTGTATGCATGCTGAAAGATATATTTTGAAATAAACTTGTCATTTGCATATTAATACGCTTCTAGTTAGAAGATATAAAAATATTAATAACGTGTTTTTTTATGAATTTAAGGTACCTGAAAAGTTTAGGTTTTTTAATGATACATTTCTCATTAATTATGAAAAATACTATTTAATTTTCATTATAAAATACATCAATTTGATGTATATAACCTATATAGGAAAATAATAATGTATCTATTTTAATTTAGTGTCTTTTTACAGTTATCAATATGAAAAATTACTATTCTTTTTTTCAGGTGAATTTACTGCTACAACAACCACTACTGCCACACTTCCTGGTATGTACTGTCTGTCTGTCTGTCTGTCTGTCATGTGACATTGCTCACAGTTTTACGAAATATATAGTTCCATTCCAACAACAAAATACTTGATCTTGTATATATAATGCTGAGTACTTTACTTCTTTTTATTGTGTTTATATTTTTTGCATTTTGCCCATGTTTTCTGTATTTCTAATTAAGTAAACCACAATTTGCTGGGTTTATAGTCCTAGTTTGTTATTGATGTGATCTACTCTATGAAGACAGACAGTAAAATATTGCAAAGCCCAAGGATCCAATTTGCATCATTATCATCATTATTGTTGTCATCATCATCACCACCACCACCATCAGGCCTCGAAGTCACAACATTTTCCAAGGAGCCATTTGGCTCCTGCAAATCCAGAATCATTTAAAACAAGTAAATTAATGGTCGCCAAATGCAACATTAGGTCACCATGGCTCCCAAACTAGTCACTAAATTGAGCCGTGATCATCATTGTCACCATCACTATCATCACTCATCATCATTGTCATCATTATCTTCATCATCACTATCACCATCATCATTATCCTAATTATCAACATCATATTTTATCATCACTGTCATCATTTATCATCTCTGTCATATTTATCATCACTGTCATCATTTATCATCACTGTCATCATGTATCTTCCCCTTGTCGCACATCGGTGAAATATTCCCACAGAGACGTAAAACAATTAAATCAATCCATCAATCAATCAACCAAAGTCAATCAATTAATCAGTCGGTTGATCAATCAGTAAATCAATCAATCCAACCATCCCATCCATTATTCAATCAACCAACCAGCCAACCAATCAATCAATCAGTCAATCAATCCAGCCAACAAAACCATCCATCAATCAATCCAGCCAACCAAACCATTCATTAATCAACCAACCAATAAATAAATCAATGAATTAATCCAACCAACCAATCAAAATCAATCCAACCAACCAACCAATCCAACCAACCAACCCATCAACCAACCAATCAATCAGTCAATCAATCCTCTTTTCCAGGCACAGGAGCCAGTACAGCCAGCACCGACAGCTGGATCCTGATCGTGGTCATCATCTTTATCATCATCCTCATCATCTTCCTCGTTCTCCTCCTTGTCTGCTGCTGCTGCAGAGGTGCTGTGGAACGATGCTGTAAGTACAATACTGTAAACCCAGTACACCTGCTTCAACGTATGCTGTAAGTACAATACTGTAAACCCAGTACACCTGCTTCAACGTCTGCTGTAAGTACAATACTGTAAACCCAGTACACCTGCATCAACGTCTGCTGTAAGTACAATACTGTAAACCCAGTACACCTGCTTCAATGATGCTGTAAGTACAATACTGCTGCATCAATGTCTGCTGAAGTTCACTTTCTATTGTGGTCATGATTGAAAGCAATGTCTGCAGTTATCATCCTTGATTCAACAGTAACAGCTGGTGCTTGCAGCTTTACTGTAACACTATGAGCTACAGGTTTTGCAGGTTTCTTGTATCCGTAATTTGACAAGTCTCCTATGAGCAAAATAATTTTTAAAAGCAAAACAATTTACTAATTATTTTAATTAAAAATGTATCAATGTTGAGTATTTGACAAACCACATTTATTAGGATAACTTTTCTTATTGTGTGTTCATTGGTTGTATGCACATCTGTATTGGTCAATGTCTGTTTGTTTAGGTCCATGTTTCATTACCAAGGTCACGCCAGAAGGCGTCTCCAAGTGGCACTATGTGGACAGGTGAGACAACTGCAATTGGCCTATGACAACATTTCATTTAAGAAGTTCAAACATGACATGAAATATATTAATCAATAAAAAACAAAGTTTACCTGTTAAGTGGATATGTAGACAATTTATTACAAATACTGTCAATCTTCTTCATCAATTTATTACGAATACTGTCAATCTTCTTCATCAATTTCTCATGAACTACTTAATAAAGATGATCATTTAGGTTTGATAGTTTATATATTTCATTTTTAAAGTTCCATTTTAACATGAAGTACTTTTGTTAAAAAATACCTGTTTTTTTACCTGTTTGTTGAAGTGGATAATGTATACAACTCATCGAAGAAATAGTCATCATCTTCATCAATGTCTCACTACTAAACAAAGAAATTTTCCATCGATAATTTAGATTTGGCGAGACGAACATGAAGTTTGTCAGCTACAAGATGGGTGACTACCGGTCACAGAAGATGGACAAGCAGGCTTTGGTCAGCGAGTCTGGGTCAGATGTCTCTCTCCAAGTGCCGGTGTTCGAGGAAAAGCTCACTGGAACGTGAGTACTCTGTGACTTTTTGCAGAAAGTAATTCCGGTGGAATCTGGAACCAATGAACATTGTCTTTGATTTTCCTTGATGTTTAAGTCTTTATTTCAGAAGAAATTTATATTCATTTGTATGTTAATTTTCTGTCTTTCTCTGTTCCTGCTTTCCTTCCTGCTGTGCATCAATCTGTTCTGTGACATCATCCTGTTGTCTCCTTTGTGACCTCAACCTGTGACTTCCTCAACCTGTAACATCCTCAACCTGTGACATCCTCCTCTGACTCCCTCCTGTGACATCTCCTCTGACCCTGTGACATCTCCTCTGACCTCCTTTGACCCCCTCCTATGACCTCAACCTGTGATTTCATGTGACCTCATCCTGTGACTTACTCTACCTGTGACTTCCTCCTCCTCTAACCCACTCATGTGACTTCCTCCTATGACCTCATCATGTGACCTGTAACTTCCTCCTGTGACTTCTTCCTCTGACCTCCTCCTGTGACCTGTGACTTCTTCCTCTGACCTCCTCCTCTGACCTCCTGTAACTTCCTTCTGTGATTTCCTCGACCTGTGCCTTCTTCATGTCACCTTCCTCTAGGGACAAACACAGCCGCTATGCTCAGTCATCTGGAGAATCATCCGCCATCCAGAAGGAGAATAACTCAACCCACTCTGCCAACGAACCGAAAATACTCACCCGGGATATACAATCCGGGGAATACCGAGGAATCACCCCCATGGGGGAATACCGAGGAATCACCCCCATGCCTCCGATCGACGAAGTTCGAGAGTCTACCAGTGGTGTGGACGCACTGACCAGCAAAGCCTTGGACTATAACGGAATCATTCCGGCCGTGGAACAAAACGGAGTACCCCCAACCTCCACACAGTTCAGCCAGAACCTGTCACGTCCAAACAGCGCCATATCATTCGGCCGCGCCTCTCCCCGCCCAGCCAGTGCTGTTCCGCCAGGCCACACCTCCACCGGAAACCTCAGCCGGATCTCCTCCCATTCAGAATTCGAAAAAGACGCTGACCAAATTTCGTACTCGGAGCAGAATCTGGTCAACTCACAGACGGAGCTGTTGAAGATTGACGAGAACTCCAACGATTCTCAAGCGGAACTGTTGAAGAACGAGGAGT
The DNA here is from genome assembly GCA_032361225.1 of Lepetodrilus schrolli. NCBI lineage: Eukaryota > Metazoa > Mollusca > Gastropoda > Lepetellida > Lepetodrilidae > Lepetodrilus > Lepetodrilus schrolli. The sequence continues at coordinate 10,236 of JAUTBT010042179.1, read as the reverse complement.
GCGTCATATTTGTGGACTCGGACAATGCACACTGTCTCACCCCGTATCTTAGCGACGCCCGGGTGGAGTCCATCAGTCCGGTCCCGGTAATCTCCGCCAAGTCTCAGACCATGTTGGAAGAGGCCACATGGGCCACCATTGTTGAGACAGATGGTGGTGGTACGTGAGATTGTCTCATGTTGTCTCACCTTTGCTGACTTAACAGCAAGCATGTTATGCCATGTTACATCACTGGATTTGATAATTTGACAGCAAGCATGTCATACCATGTTACATGATTGGATTTAATGGCAAGCATGTCATTCAATGTTACATCACTGGATTTGACTGCAAGCATGTTATAGTATGTTACATCACTCTATTTGACTGCAAGCATATCTTACCATGTTACATCACTGGATTTAATGGCAAGCATGTTTTGCCTTGTTACATCACTGGATTTGACTGCAAGCATATCATACCATGGCACATACCTGCATTTGACTGCAAGCATGCCATTCCATGTTGCATCACTGGATTTGACTGCAAGCATGTTGTGCCATGTAACATCTTATATAATTTTTTCTCACTGAATTTGATATCAAGCATGATATTACATGTTATATCACTGGAATCGACGTCAAGCATCTCATGCCATGTTTTCTCTCTTGGTTATTTCATACCATATCTCACTTGGCTATTTCATACCATATCTCACTGGGAATTGAATTCACAGCAAGCATGTTATTCCGAATACAAGCATTTTAATCTCACCGGATTTAACATCAACCATGTTATGTCCCATTATTTCACTGAATGTCCTTTTCTGTTTCATTTTCATTCATCTTCTCTTACAATCATGTTGTTCATACATTATAAATGTTTTCACCTTTGTAACGTCAAGTAATTTTATCACATTTGATATCAATGTCACTTTTCATACCTATTGTCGTCTACACTTGTGCAATTTTATTATAGTTAGTTTGCATGTATAAAAATAACAGTGCAATTCTGAGTTTAGATAAATAAAATAAAATAGTAATTTTATTAAATTAGCATATTTAAAATTAATAATAATAAATAATAATAAGCATATTTATAATGTGACTAACCCACTGTTTAACCCTCTCCCTGCTGTATTAGACACATGCACTGTTCTTCAGGGCATCTCCAGTTGCCTGCAGCATGGAGAGAGTTAAACAATGCTTGAGGCGAGAGTAATTATACGAGAGTAAAGCCAAAAATGTTTTACTTCTTAGAGAAATGTGTACTGTATGTGATAATTTTACTTTTATTCAAAACCTGTAACTAGATAGGCTGCTAAATTATTTCTTAAAAACATATGTGTATTTCCAAATTTGGATTTGGCTGATAAGTGGATTGTTAAAGAATGTGTACCAAATATACTTAACAAAATTAATTAAGGGCCATCAGATATTTGGGGGGGAAACTTTCTACCAAATTTGGAAATCACTATGAGGACCCTGGTGCCATTCTTCGTCATATATATGTCTGCAACTTCTTGAAGGGTACCTGGATCCTGTAGATATTTGGAAATTCTTCATTGTTAAAATTATATAAAGCTAAGTTTATATATCCAAAAGGCTCTTGGCCTGTAATTAATTTTGTTGAGTATCTATATCGTTGTTTATTATTTGATTTTTTAGTGTGTGTTATTAATACACAGGATACTATAAATAATGAAGCACAGTCCACATGTTTCATTTCTATTCACAGAATCACTAAGAAGCCTATCTTCATCTCCAAAACCACGCCACAAGAAACAAAGCAAGAAAAAGCAAAAAGGCACAAAGTCAAAAAGGTCCAAGAAGAAGACCCGGGAGCAGGCACCCCCAAGTCCCTCCCCCCCCTCCCGGAGCACCTCCGCGCCCCCAGGGGCCGCGCCCCGGCAGCGACCACGTACGGCAGTGTCATCATCCGGCCCCCGAGCGCGTTCAACAAAAAAAGGCCGACATTAGAGGAAGTCCCACCTGAGAACTTTGTCCAGAAGATAGACCTGGATGACTTGGATGGCGACTACAGATGAGATTGTATATATTTGTATTTGTATTAAAAATAATCACCTTAAGAATTTAGTTTTTTTAATATAAAAAAAAAATGAAAAATGAAAAAATTAAGACATTATATATATAATTTTTGTTTTTCTTTTCAATTTTGTTTTGTTTATGTTAACATTATTGACCTTAATTCCTCTTGTATTTTTATATCCATTAACATTATTCCCTAGTAGTATAGAGTACCTGAAAGAAATAATCTGAAATTTCTATGCATCCACAAAGTACAAAGTATTGGACGATCAACACGGGTAAAATCTTTCACACTAGTCGCATTGTGACTGCCAAACCTCTCGGTGGTAAAACTATCAACCGAAAATATCATTAAAAAATCGCTCAATACCAAAATTAGGTCTAGAAAATAACTTGTAGAATACTGTAACTTGTAACATGTAGAATTACTACATTGGGAGTGTAATATGAAGTGAATGACTATAGAATTCATTTTACACTACTTGAAGACTAAATTCATGATCTTTCATAAAATTGATATATTGTATCACAAGCCAATGAAAGCTATCTATTTGTTGCTATGCTTTTGGCAAGCCAAGATGGAAGTGGCGGATTTGCCATTGAAGATAAACCACTAATGAAATAGAAATTTATTCCTGGAGATTAAAGCTGTTTGAGTAGATAATTGATATCTAGAAATTAAATTTTCCAACAGAAATTATTTATCAATTAATAAGTTTGAAATGTATTTACTGGTACCTAAATCAAAATGGTTTGCTTTAACATGTTTAAGTGTAGATTTTAGGTTAACAGCACTCATCTATTTTAGGTTTAAAAGGACTCATCTATTTTAGGTTAAAAGCACTCATGTATTTGGTAATAAATTATGATCCTAATGCTTCTAGATGTGAATTTTAATGATAACTGATATTATGTCAGTGGTAGCTGCCCAAAGTTAGAAACTGTTGTATTAGTCTTGGATGATATCACGTGATATTTCATGTCAGTATTACCCCAGAATATTGCATCGATACATTTTTTTTATCAATAACAATTTTAATATTTATGAATATTACTGTGATTTATTTATACATTTCAATAAATATGCCAAGAACCGAGATGTATTGACTAATTCCATCTTTATCAGATTTGAAATGGTATCTGGGTAATTGTACTTAATTTTTTAACATGTTTAGAATATCGGACAATAACAACAATGACACATTACATCTATGGGAATCTATAGTAATATTAATGAAAATACTACTGCAAGTCCGCGAAGACGATCTCTCGTGGTGTTAGTTTAACTTGAATTCCAAGTTCAACAAGTATTAATTGATAATTTTGAGAATGTTTTAGAAAATGATACTTGAATCTGTTGGTGGTCCTTAACTTCTTTTGATTAATATATTGTATTTGTTTGTCACATTTCATGGGACTGCAAAGAACTGATGCATTGAGATACATTCTGGCTTGTTAAAACTAAAAAGAAAACGATACTTAGTTATTTGTCCAAGGTTTTATTTTGCTGTTTTCTGATGTGTATTTCCATGTATTAAATACAGAGCATAACACAACGAATATTCATGTACACTGTAGGTATTGTCTATCAAACTTGCATGGACTTTTCAATGCAAACACTTCACTGCTAATTCCTACAATGTTTGCTTATGTTTTAATATAAGCATCATACATATTGCTACTGTTGTACAAAGTTATTAGTGTAATATACTGATATATATGCTATACACCATACAACTCATTGAAAGTATCAGACTATTTCCTTACTTTTAATACATCAAATTATATGTTGCTATTTTTATCACTAATTTTGGCTATAGTATGAGCTTTTGTGAATGCATTATTTCCCTATTTAATATTTCAATACACTGTTTAAAATAACACTGTTTTTGCTATGATTATGTGGTCTTAGCTATGGATACAAGATAATATACATCATCACTTCAAATAGTAATGTACCGTAATTACGTTAATAATTCAACCCCTCTAATAGTTTGAACATCTAAATTAATCTCCGAAAATAACAAATTTCCCTAAAAATACAAACATGACCGATTTTTCATATTGTAATTTTCAAATTATTCATTTTTTTTCTAATAAGTTTTACATATTATTTTTATTTTTAAATCCTTAATTTATTTACCATTTCATTTACAACCATATTTTTTACTTTAGTTTGGTTGTTCCTAATTATACGAACACTGCTTATTATCAATTTCCATATTTTTCTAATAAATAAAACTGCTACAACTTTAATTATTTTCTCCTGTTAGAATTATTAGGGTAATTACGGTAGTCCATATTCATGCATGTATATATTCACTTATATTCAATCCGTCCAAGTAATACCGTGATACATTTATGCATATTTATACACCATAATTAATATATTTCTTTATACACCATAATTAATATATTTCACGGATATATTTGTTTGCATGAATTGTTAACACTGTTGAAGTATTGCTGTGTTATTCTGATCATGTGATACTGAAGTGTTGTTGGTATGTGTAGACGATAGACCAGCTGGGTGAGATATAGAAAACGGTGGGTGAGATATAGAGAACAGCTGGGTGAGATATAGAAAACAGCTGGGTGAGATATAGAAAACAGCTGGGTGATATAGAAAATGGTAGGGTGACATATAGGAAGTAGCTGGGTGAGATATAGAATATGGTGGGGTGAGATATAGAAAACAGTGGGGTGAGATATAGACCAGCTGGGTGAGATATAGAAATCGTTGGCTGAAATATTCCTGCTGAGACGTTAATCAACAAATTCATGTTTTTTGGACATTCCACTTTTTCCACATGTATATTATTGATGACCATGTATATATATGTATGTGTACACATTACAAGTGACCTGTTCACACATTACAAGTGACCTGTTCATACATGCACTTTTTTAACCTCCAACAAAGGGATATTTTGGGGGCACTTTTTTAACCTGCTCTGAGTATTAATGATAAAAAACAATAAACCAGAATCTGAAGTGCATTGAAGGGTGTTATATCGAGGGAGCACTATATACATATATATGTGCACATGTGATCCCAAGATAATACAATTACCAGTACTCTGTGATGTCTTGTTATTATTGACAATGTTATTTATGTTTCTATGTGATCTGGTATTCATTTTATGGATCCACAGTTTTAAAAAAAATCTAAATATCCAGAACATAATTTTGCCAATCACAGTTTATTGACATACTTCGTGGTCAAACATATTTTACCTGAAAGTATTTACAATTGATTTGTCTACGCAAGTATATTGGGCAACAAGCTACATTTTCTACATGGCCCACTGGTGAAATATTCCCGCTGCGACGTAAAACAATAATAATAATAATTATTATTATTTCCACATTTATTTTAATTTTTTATCTCCACGTATTAAAAACTGCGTAATAAAATATAAATAAAATATGAAAATATTAAAAACCAGTGGCAAATGTGGATATTGTAGCGTTTCCCAATAAACTTGTGTAGACAAATCAAATGTATGTATATACTTTCAGGTAAAATACTGTTAATACGTTTGACCATGAAATGTGTCAACAAACCATGAGTGTCTGCCTTTAATATTCAACTGATTGAAATATCTATCTTGTGTTGTGTTTTAGATTCCCGCAGCGACGTTAAACTCCATAATCACTCACTCACTGTTGACACTGATCTTAATATAACTAGTAATCAAGCTCAGCAAACGCATCAGTGATAAGCGAGTCCATTTTGTTTAACAATGTCTTGATGAAATTGTTGCCAATTAAACTCTGGCCATTAATTGCTGTAAATTTGCAATTTCAATTTCCTGGACGATTTGGCATCCAAATGATGATCTGGTTTATCAAAGGTTCACTATTTTGTATTTTTACCTCATTAATTAAATCTGACAAGACGAACCAATGAGGTTATGGATGATATTGGTTATACAGAGTCCTTGATGTTATTGGACAGAACTTTCGGGAAATAACTCTTAATGTCAACTGTGAACATCAATGCATTATATCCATGGTTTCACATCATGGAAGGCACTCACAGACCTAGTGCAGATAGTTGGGTTAAATTGTGTGTTTTAGGAATATTTAGAAAGTATTTGTTAGTTAGGCCATAGTTATTTGATTACCTGCTCAGAAAATGGAACATGAAAGTAGGCTAAACATAATGTGCTGTGTTATCCAGTCGGTCAGGTCCAATATATAGAAATAATATTAATTGTAGATTATAACCATGATAAATGGTAGGGTGACAGAAATTAAACATAATTTATTAATATGGATTGTTATAATCACCACTATACACAAAACTTGAGTGGAATGCACCGCTTGTCTGTAGCAGTATTTATTATAAATTAGACTTGTTATACATATTTACCAATAGCCAATAAAATTTGTTTCAACTTTATTTCAACAATTGCTTGACAGTATTTGTTCTTTTCGGTTATGGTTTGTTCCTTCACCATTTAATGTAATGTATAAGGTGGGTATCAAATAACTATGGTCTTGACTTGAAATTAGTTAATTAACCCTCTCCCTGATGGATTAGGCAAAATCACTGCTCATTAGGACATATGTGGTTGCCTTCAGCAGGGAGAGGGTTAAGGAAGTATATTGCACAGCCTTTTAACCCTATCCATGCTGAAGGAAACCAGAGATGCCCTAAAGAGCAGTGTCTGTGCTTAATCCAGCAGGGAGAGGGTTAAATATACTAGAAGTATTTCACTTTTTATCCGTCCATGTTGAAGTGTTGATTATGTTGCCAAAATCCAGTTTTGTTTGTTAACATGTATTTTTACAAAGCATTGCAATGGATAAAGTTATGAAATGTTGATCCACTTTATTGTGGTGGCATGCACAGGGGTTCATTGATAGGATTGTAAAGTAAAATTTGAAAAATTTGTTGACATTTTTTTAATAATAGAGATAGATTTAATTTGATTTTTAAAAAAAGTCATTTATGTAAAAAAAAATATATTTATGATATAAAGGAGACATGCTACCAGTCTAGGTCAAAATCGCTCATAGTTTGGCATGAAATGCATTGACACCCATATTTTGTAGATTATCTCGGTAAATATTTCATGGATTGACAAACAAAAATACTTCTTTTTCTTATTTTGTTTGCCCTAACCAAATTTTGTTTTTAAATAGTTAATGTTGAGCCATTAATAACAAATCTGTTTATATAGCAATCACTAATTATTTTGAGTAAGTATTATTTTATGGAGATTTTTGTTTTGCCTGTTCCTTCTCTCAGATGTGACCCTGTGCATAAAATAGTACTTACTCAAAATATGTAAACAGTTATATATACATAATTGTTATTAATGGTTCAATTTTTTTTTATGATTTCATTTTGGTTGGGGCAAACAAATAAGAAAAAGAAGTATTTTTGTTTGTCAATCCATGAAGTATTAACAGAGATAATCCATGAAGTATTAACAGATATAATCTATGAAATAGGGGTGTCAATGCATTTCATGCCAAACTATAGCAATCTAATACTATAATATTAAAATATTAAATTACTAGGTGAGGTTGGTCTAGACTGATAGTATGTCACCTTTATATTAAATGTTTTCTTGTATTATCATTATTTTAATTAGATTATTATTATATATATATTTTTAACTGTTTTCACTATTCTATCACCGAACCCCTGTGATGGTATGTTTAAAATGTTGAACCATTAATAACAAATCTGTTTCTATAGCGATCAATTATTGTTTATCTGCTGGTTGAGAAGTTGGTGTTACCTCAAAATAATCTCACCGCCCACCACTTCTGACTTGTGTTTTTTTGTCTAGGTGAGAAATACATCCACTAGGATCATTACAATATTGCATTTAAACTGTATACTTCTATAGTATACTGTATATACTAGATACTTGGTCATCCTATAGTGGGTTGGTCATCCTATGGTGGATTGGTCATCCTATAGTGCGTTGGTCATCCTAATATTACCTTATTGCACTCCCTGAGCATCTACTATATAGGATTGTCCAAAACATTACTTAGGATACCATGCCATTTGTTTTGACTTGGCATTAATACATAATTAGGTTTACACTTGTGTCTCTAAACATTCTACATTTATCAGTTCATATTCTTTGGTTTATTTGTATGATATATAGCTATGCCAAGTAAGATAGACTACCCTGACACTGTGTATTGACTAGTAGAGCATATAGGATTGTGTAGCAGCAAGAGTTCATCGTTTACTTGTCCAATTCACTGTTTCAGCGAATGTTATTAAAGGCTGTGAACGCGTCCACTAGGATCATTACAATGTTGCATTTAAACTGTATACTTCTATAGTATACTGTATATACTAGATACTTCTATAGCTTGGGGAATGGGGGAGGGGGAGCACAGAGACCATAATTAATTGATGGTGGCCTCGGAGTCCATTACTAATTGATGGTAGGTTTCCAAAGTTTGGTGGATGGCCAATGAAAAAACTGACATATAACATATCTTTTTAGTACAATTTTATACTCAAGCTCAAATTTTATGTGGGAATTTGTGACCACAAGATTGAGTTGAGCATGGAATCGTAGACTACTAAGTACTGGAACATGCAAATAATGTGAGGATGTTCCATAATGACATAATGGAGATTGTTCCAATTGCCCATATGTAGAAGGCTAATGAACAAGGTAGAGTGTATGGACTTCGGAGCCAAAGGCGCTGGTTTGAATCCCGTCCCGGGAGCCCGGCATCAATGTTCGCGAAAGTTACCTTTCTGACACGATATTGATAGGATACGATGTCTGTAGAGTGGTAATACAGTTATCATCCTTGGTCTTGTCAGTACCAGCCAATGCTCGCAGGTTACTGCAACATTCAGCACTACGGATGTTGCTAGTTTTCTCCTGCCTTAAACTGACAAGCCGTTATATAAGTGAAAGAATCTTGAAAGCGGCTCTAAATCCCAATTATTATTTTCTTTAGATAGAACTGGATTCATTGGGTGTATTTTGTATGAGACAGCGAGAGAACCTGAAGTAAACATTAATAAATCTGTAAAACTGAAGCACTTGATCAGTTCAAGGCATGGAACTTAATTAATTAGGAATTAATAGGTATGTGTAAATAATGAGGAAGTAAAGCTATTTCTAGATTAATAAAACAAATCTGGAGAGAGAAAAAATAATATGTGTCGGTCGAAAGATATTTGTATAGAATATGCAATAACCTTATTAGTGGCCTCTCACCATTTGCAAATATGATCTTGCCACTTTAAGAGGGTGTCGTGACGTCACCGCATAATACAAATTTATTATGTCATGGGAATTGTTTGATACAATAAATAATAATTTATCACGTTGATTGGCTTTGTTTTGTGATTATTTTACGGTAAAAATAGTTTGGTCACTACTTGTACTAGCTGTAAAATGCTTCACTTCATATTTCCGTTACTTCATTACGATCACCTCTGCCCATTGGAAGTTCTTGTCAGCAGGATATTACAAGAGTAGGCTTATATTCTGGTACTGCGGTAAATGGCGGAACATTTATTGGGAGTGGTACGGGAATTTGGTAGAAGATAATGAAGGACAGGGGGAACTAGAAGCTAGTGGTTACGACTACGAAGTAAAAACAACAAAGATGTGAATTAGAAATGCAAACATCCAGTTGCAATATACAGCTGATAGATGCCCTGTATTTTCACATCGTTCGGGGAAAATGTTTGAAAATTTGGTAGTCAAGAGTTGCAATATCCTGCACTATTTGGGTAAACATAAGTAGTAGGCCTACATTTATAATATGATGTCCCCATTATCAAATACAATGTTTCTTTTTTTTTTCCGGATTCGACTGAAATCATATCGCACAGTTAAGTGACCGAGATCGCAAATTAAGAACCCGATACTATAAGGGGGTCTTGGGGTATCTTCCCCAGAGATTTGTTGTGTACATCATGTGTGCTTGGAATTGATTTCCCAGAATGTATACTTTATTCGATAGTAAAAGGCTCTGAAAATAGCTTATCTTTGACTTTCGTGAACACGAGCGTCGCCAGGCCCCCGTTTCACAACGACATCCTAAATTTAGGAACTCCTAACTTTATGACCCAGTTTATCACCTAAGTTAGATGCCGATTAAAAAATGGATAAGACTTGCAATTGTGACGTTGTCGTGAAACACTTGTTACGAGGTGACAACTCTTAGGACTGGTTTAGGAGCTCCTAAATAGTTAGGA